>JAVYIG010000525.1:381079-548884 GCA_035222895.1 Strongylocentrotus droebachiensis | reverse complement strand
CGTATGTTTTTTATAGTCACTAAGGGGCCGTGGCCACTACAGTAACACTAGTAAAAAGAATCCTTTCCAGAAGCAACTGTGACAAGCACTGTCGGGCGTTCCATACTTACATCATGTAACACTGTATGTGTACCGTTAAGGGGGCCCAGTGGGGAAATTGAAGTCATACATCTTGAAATCCGGTTCAAATATGTGCATGATCACCTCGACTTAATGTTTATTAAATTCATTAATATGTAAATAGTTATGAATTTTTGTATTTGCATAACATTTTACGATACAGCGAATAATAAATATAAGTGATTTCTCTGATATTTTTTTTTTTTTTTAATACACTGTTCGCTAATAAAAAAAAAGGTCCGTTTTCCAAATTTGTAAAACGGACTTTAATAAGCAGGAGCTTTGTATTATTTCTAGTTTTACACTCTACTTGTTTTAGCATACACAACTACCCAGTGTTTCATTCTCATTTATCGTGGACGAATCGTGTAATATAGACGGCAGAGGCGGTATGGGTGTAATTTCCATATATTTTGACCACTTTTGCATCCCCTATCCCTCTCGCATCCTCCATAAATTCATTATTTAATTAAAACCCTTTTCACAAATATCCTTATGGCCCCTTTGTACATTTAATTATTTCCTCAAAATCATTCATAAATTTGTTACCCTTTTATCTGACACATTATCCTCTTATATTTCTACGTGCCTTTCAAGGCCATCGACTCTGCGTCTGGAGCTAGCTCTGACGACGAAAATTTCATGGACGATGAAATGTTTCAGGTCCTTCTCAATCAGAAAGAAGAATGCATACGTCAGCTTAATCATCTATAATAATAATAATAATAATAATACTCAGTTCTTTTATAGCGCATAACACTTTACAGGATAGCATGTCCCTATGCGCTTCAAATAGAAAGGAAAGAATTACAAGAAAAATTCAAACAAATAAGAAATTCCACTTAGAAGCAAAGAAGAAGTATATAACTTGCTTCCTCACACAAGCAAAGATTAACCCTTTAGAATTTGTTTTTGTTGTATCTGTCCAGCATTTATTGAGTTGCATTTTAAGAATCTGTCATATGAGAGTGTAATAAGCAAGGAGGCACAAGGGAGCCATGGCCCCTATTAAGCCCCCCCCCCCCCCCCAAGAAAAAAAAACAAAAAAAAGCATGCAGTGCTTCATGTAGGAATTGTATACACCCCCCCCCCCCCCGGACTCCTAGGCGCGTTCAGGTCACTTTACCAGGCCGGAGTATGCATGCACTAGCTTTCTTATGATGAGGGGGGAGGGGAAGTTGCCCCCTCCCCCCCCCCCTACGCCAAATACAATTCAAAAATTCAAGTGATTAAGAAATGTTGCTGAAATTACGTAATTTTCCAGGATTGTTCCTCACTTTTTAGTAAATTATACTTGTTAATGCATACGTTGGAAAATGAAAAATTCTCAAATTGACAGTCAGACTAGAAATATGCTTATTTGAAGGCCTACGTGCTTCTCGGGGCTCCACTCCCTGAACCCTACACCAATCAGTGTCCTGCCAGACTCAAATATAGGGTATCAAAAAATGCTCATCTGACTGCAATTAAATGCCGAAAACCCCTGAGCTTCCGGAGGCTCTGCCCCCTGTATGCTCATCTGACGGTAATTTAATGCCTGAAACCCCTGAGCTTCTGGAAGATCCGCCCCCTGGGCCCCACGCCATTTAGTGTCCTGACAGTGTCACAAATAATGTATAAAAAATATGTTCATCTTACCGTCATTAAATGTCTAAAACCTCTGAGCTCAGCCCCCTTATCCCACCTAGGCCCTGAGGCGGGCCCCTGAAGGCCCGAAATGTGCTTATTTAGAGGCCTACATGCTTATGGGGGCTCCGCCCCTCAGAACCCAACACCAATAAGTGTCCTGCCATTGTCACATTTGAGGTATCAAAATATGCTCATCTGACTGTAATAAAATGCCTAGAACCCCTGAGCTTCAGGGGGCTCCGCCCCTGGACCCAACCAGGGGCACAAAGGCGTGCCTCTGAATGCTTATCTGACCGTTATAAAATGCATCAGATCCCTGGAGTTTTACAGGGTTCGGCCACCTGCAGCCCTCGCCAATTAGTGACCTGCCGGAGTCATTAAAAAATAAATCAAAGTATTCTCATTTGAACCTTATTAAATGTCCATACTCCATGAGCTTCTGGGGGCTCCGCTCCTTCACCTCTTCTGGGATTACCTTAGACCCCACGACAATTTACGCTCCGCTCTACCTGATCGTAAATACTTTAGCCACCCTACCCACTTTGAAGAATGTTCTGCTGGGCATGCACCCTTCACGTATAGCCCCCCCCCTCACTATTGAACAATCCTGGCTACGCCTGTGGTAACAAGTAAATATAAACTCTTAAAACCTCATCATTGCTTTATATCTGCAGCTTTTACTGAAATACGTGGTAATGGGAACATTTGTTTAATACAGGTCTTTCATGCAGGTCACTCAGTGCAGTGCAATATAAAGCTATTGTTTGATTAAAATGGATTCATCGATGAAAATATTTCTGGAATAGACCGTTAATGAACATAACATTACAGACAACAAAACAATCATAAAAATAAGTGATCAATAGAAAATGAACTTCTACTATAGTGTTAAACTCAAGTGATGAAGTAAAAAGTGAAGAATACTCTATTAGCATAATATTAATTATCTTTGTTGTCTGCAAGTATGCCACCGTGAATTAATTAGTTTAGGATTCAATTTATTCAGATACAACTGCACTTCAATGTATAAATACCCTTTAAGCCCCCCAGGATTTACATTGCAAGAAGTGCTTGCTACATATTTATCATTTTTGACTCACAAAATGTCAATGATTCTTGCAGTCTATATATATTAAAAATACAAATCTTATTCAGAGTGAAACGGTGCAAAGGTGACGTTATTCTTTAGATCTACATACATGTACATGTGGAATTGTATGATATCTGTCATTGTAGTAATAATCATTAACCTTACATAAATATGTTTCAAAACCCTCAAGGTTTAAAACCATTACGTAGCAAAACCCATTTTGAGATTAATTTGATTGCACATCTTACATTATCAGACTCATTACAGATATTGCGTATACAAATACATTTTAAGAGGCGATTGTTTAATTACAAGTTGGCATGTATCATTCAATATTTTATAATGCACGATTGTTGAACACAGCACCAGAATATTGCATTATTCGAACAACACACTCTATATTAAACATATACATGCAGGCGCGTACGCAGGGGAAATGTCATAATACATCCTATATTGCCAAAAAGTGTGCAGATTAATGACACTATCTTCTGTGATAATGTGTACAGTTATAATTAATCATTAAAGGGTTTTGATCATGTCACAGAAAAAAAGCAGAAATACGATAATGTACAATTAATAGCGTGCATCAGGAGAGTAAGACAAATTCCTCTTAATCAAAATTTACCCTTAACCTCATCACATTGAGATAAAAGTATGTATACACTAAAACATGCTGGAAAGGTTCAACAACTGCTGTTTACTATACACAGTACCTTTTTGAGAGGGTATAATGATACTTTTAAAGGTCTCATGGATTTAGCAATTGTCTGCTTTTTTTAAACAGAATTAAAGATTTACAAATTCTCATTATCATTTGTTTTTCTTTGCTAAATTTATTTGGTAGTTGCCTTCAGATGAAATATTTGACTGCTAATAATTTTTTTCTTCAATAATCATTGTTATACAACGTATTTAAGATATAAATAGGTATAGGTATAGATATTTGCAAAGACGTAACAATTTGAGTAACTCAAAATTGTTACGTCTTTGCAAATATATTTCAAACCTTATATAGATGCAGGAAATAAATATGAATAACATGATATGCAAATCAAAACATTGTAAAACAAATCAAATGTATTTTGCTTTCGAAGTATGGAGTATATTATTTTGTCTTTGTTATTTCGCAAATTATTCGCCTTTTCTTGGATCAAGTCAAATATACAGGGCCCCATTTTATACATTGTTATATTAAGTACTGTCACATTTCTATAACAGATTATCTGACTACCAATCAAATGCAATGATTTCAATAGCTTATATCAATTATTGCAACCTGTTATTTCATTTAGGTTATACAAGTGGAGGATAGAGCTTAAATACCATACATCTCAAACGCATCATGCGTACTTGCAATCTGTTTAGCTCTTTCTTCGTCTTTGCGCATCTTGACCAAATAATTTGCGTACATGGGATCATCAAGTGTCGTAGGTCCCATGTCACCTTTCATTCCTCCCTTGCGGCAATCCATGCCTTCGGCATTGTAGGTTGCATCGTCCGTCTTTACGGGTGGTGGAATTCTGGCCTGCTCTTGCCGGTTTCTCTTCTTGACGAAGTAGTTCCCGTACATCGGTTGTCCGTCGGGTGTTGTCGCCTTTGTGTCGGCATATTCCATCTCTCCCTTGCGACGTTGCGTGACTTCTGGATTAAGAGAGGCGTAGACAGTGGGTTCCTCTGTCTGTATGGGCGGGGCATTGGGGGGATGGGCGCGGTCATGTGAGACAGACATATAGACCAATCCATCATCATCAACCTGCGTGGGGTAAAAGAATTGGATGAATAATGTCATGGGATTCATGTTTGCCCTAGAGGTTTATAATTTTGATTGCAGCATGAGCTAAATCAAGGACATATTTTCTGAATGTGAGACACAGTTGCCGGATCCCTTCAAGAATGGAAATTGAAAATAAATGTAAATGGCAAAGAGTAAAACACACGTTTGATATCATTTAGTAGCACTTCAATCGAAGGGACAGATTTTGAGATGAATATGTTCATTGACTGTTTTCTTTTCATTTGCGGGACACAATGAATGCTATGTGAAAAGCTGCATACAAATCTTGATGTGACTGAACACAAAAAGAGAGACTTGAAGTACTATCCAAGATCACATTATTTCCCAATAAAATGTGTACACATGTACACATTTTCTCCAGATGCCATGGATACTTTGGGGTGTGCTGTTATACCACTTACATAGTTTACTTTACCTGCCAATGACACTCAAACTGTAGGGAAATTGTTACATCTTAAATAATTACATCTAAAGTGTGTATTTCCCCATGGAAAGTAATGAACAAAAAAGTAATTTTATTTTGATTTATCTTAATTACTGATACAAAAAAGAAAGGTATATTGATCATCAATAATAAAAGAAAAACTGACCATTGTGCCTTCTGGTTGAGTGTTGTCTCCATTGTCTGCTTGAAATGCAAAGGACGTCATGTAATTTGGATAAGGGAAAAACAAAAATAAACATATTGGCAATGTTACTTCCTTTTAAACGTTAGAGTGTGATATAAATATTATACTTTCTATATATTTTGTATAATAGAAATAGTATTCACGTCAACTACTACAATGTAGCAGATCGATAAAATAATCAATTTGCAAGCTTGTATTCCAGATTTATCTCAAATACAATATGAACAATAAAATGGTTGAATTTTTCAGATAAAAATATGTATTTACCTCAATGTCTTTTTTAATCTAAATAGAAATTTAACTCAAATAATATACTACATTATATAATCTTTTTTAGTTACAGTTCAGTTCAGCTTACAGAGAGAGAGAGAGAGAAATTAACGGAAGAGAAATAAATAAAACAAACAAATACGATAGACAAATATTAATGCACAAGTTAAAATTAACATGAAAAACATGTGAATATCACTGAAGATTAAAGCCTAGAGAACATACTTTAATAATGATATGTGGATTACATTACCTATAATATGCATGTTTTGGTTTGTTAGATGTGAATGCTTTACAACATACCCTTCCTTCGCTTCACGCAGCATAACGTTCCATAGAAGTACATCAATCCTAGTGAAATAATCAAAATGAAGCCAGCGGAAGCAATCACCCCAAGAGCGATTGTCATGAAAAGTGTCTTTCTTCTTGGAACTGATGGATCATTTAGATCCGGTGAGGCTAAGTAGGAAAAAAGATGACCAAAAATAACAGAGTGTCAAGATTATCAGGTTTTCCCAACAAAAAATGAATGTTTCTTTCAGTTGACAGCTGCTACTTAACTGGTGAGTCAAGGACAAACAATACCATGACTAGAATGTAGTGGCTTTGGTTTGATGAAGGACAGGGGCTTAAAGGTCAATTTTAGTTATATCCATAGTTTATGTATGGATGTTTCGTTCACATCCCTTTATCCCATGTGTTTTAAATAGTGTTTTACAAAGCCATGTAGAATATGTTACCGTGTTTATTAATTGGCAAGATGAAAATTGAGTATTTCCAGAAAACCAACAAGTGCAAGCTCCTTCCATAACTGCAGGCTTATCCACTCCAAAACATAAATACACCCACACACACGGACATTCATCTATCCCCACGCATGTAACACATGAATCTAAACACAAATGTGAATCCAACCACACACGCAGGTGAATTCACCAACAACACAAAGGTTTAAAAAGGTTCACCCACGCACGCACATACACACATCTGATCATGAACTTGTTAATCTCATGGTCGATAATTGCTTGTCATGTATGTTCACTACATCTAGGTAATATCGGCCGTATTTTTATTGTACACTTTACGTATGAGCTTATCAAATTAAGGAAGCATGGTATGGTTAGTATTCCATCGAATTAGAAAAATTCTGCTATATTCTTGCCACTCCAAATATTGATGATTTGTTAAAGAATCCCGCTTTCATCATGATCTTGGGAACATTCCTAAGTTATGAGAATTGATAGTAAATTCCTGGAGCTAATCTCGAAATATTCTCCTTTTGTATGAATAATTATAACAGGAAGAATACCCAATAGCCTACCTGTTACATTAGCTGGTTTACTGCATAGATCCCTGCCAAAGGTCACCAAAGTTGTGTTAACATCCGGATCAATGCTGACCTCTGTGCCCAGACATGAATAAAATAAAATCACATCACATCACTTTATTTCCATTTTCTTATTTTGCTTTTACCACTCCAACTCCCCTTCCAAAATGCAAGGGGGATTACGCGCCTAATTCTCGTATGGGAGGAAAAATCCTAATTGCTCATCTACATAATAAGCTGGTTAATTACACAAAACCCTGCCACAGGTAAAAACATCAGTTAAACATTCGGATCAGCACTAACCCCTTACAGGGTTCGATGCACTCTGTTCAATTCAAGAAGGAACAGCAATTTACCTCTTCTGTTTTTGTTATGATCATGAAGCAAATGCCCTCAAAGGTTTAGTTTGCTTAAAAAAAAAAAACAACAACTTTCCTCTAGGTCCAGAATAACGATTAAGGGGAAAACAAGAGCTAAACAAAGCAAAATAAAATTATAATAGAGACAAGTAAAGAAATATATTGAGCTAGCATTGTGTAATGGCTCCAAACCGTTTAAGTGGTTAAACGTTACATGAGAATGCGTGTTCCTTTTATTGGTTGGAATTCGGGGTTGGGTACCCCCGATATCAAAATTTCATTGTCGCATTTCCAAAAGAAAATTACATGGATGCCTATTTAAAGTGGAAAGGGAAATAAGGGGGTGATTTTACGACGCTTTAACAAACTAATCATGAAAGCCTAACACATCAGCCTAGAGATACAATACAAACACAGTACTACTTACGAACACTTGTGAAGTTAAACACTGCACTACCGGAACTATTGCTTGAAACAGCAATGCATTTCAAATCGCAAGGAGCTTTGGAAAGAGGATTTCGAATCACCACTTGACTGGAAGTCAGCGTTTCACCTTCGACTATAGTCTCGGAGAATGTAATGTTACATGTGTCGTTAGAAAACTGTACGTCATTACAGAGCCATTGGAAGATAAAAGCAGGAGGATTGGCGTATGAGGTACATTTCAGCACAAGCTCAGTACGAACTGTATTTGATGTAAGCCATCGAGAAGAAATAAACACAACCGGGTCATCTAGATTGAAGAAAAATATTAAAAATCAGTTTCAAAAAGAGTTTATATATATAAAAAATTGAAGGAGAGATAAGGAAAGGGATGGGACTGGTGAATTTAAATCAAGATAAGTTGGGTGGGAATAACATAAACTTGTTAATGCAGGATAAAAGAGGAACAATGGACTCTATATAGTTTATTTGTTTGACTGATCTTTTTTCCATATGCATCTTGTTGTAATATGGAAAAACGTCAACCCAGTGTACATGAAAAATTTAGAATTTAGAATTGTACATACATATACTAATTAATTGTTTGTAGAATTTAAAGGAAAAGAGAGCAACCAAAGACTATTGAGAATAGTTGATAAACGGATGAACAGGCCAAAATCTAATAGAATGTCCTTCCCAAACGTTTACAGAAAATGAATACTCACATGATATATTCAGAACCACGGTATCATTCACTAACCGCATTGAGGGTCTTGTATGTTGAACTGCATGCATAGAGGGTGTTGTATGTTGAATTGCCTGGCAGAGAAGAGGTTTTCCATGATCAGACCTCTTTGGTATGAGAGTAAGGGTGCTTTCAGCATTATACCGATCATCTACAGTCACTGAAGTCTTAAGAGACGAATCGTGTGTCACATTTCTTGACCCGATGTACCAAAGGATAAGCGGAGCAGGGTATCCATTATCAGCTCTGCAGCTGACATTGATTTTTTTACCGTCGTATAGATCACTGGGGCTAGTTATTTTAACACTATCTGGTGGGCCTTTACAAAAAAATAATATATATGGTTATGGGGAAATCTTTAAGAGTCGACTTGTCTTTTGTTATTTAAAATACGAATCTATTAAACTTAACATTTAGTTATACAGCAAGGAGATATGTCAGTGTAATATTGATGGACATTAGTTTTTTCCCATCCAAATCCTAGGTGACGTCAACATAAACTACGATGATGATTTCGATATAATCGGGTTGATTATGATAAATAAAACGGTACGCTATTTTGAATTATTAGTGATGAATGATACTTGCATTGGATTAGGCCATAAGTTACACTCATTTTCCATCATGTTAATTATAGGAAGATGGACTCCCGATATATTAAATAATAAAAACTCACCGTAAACGATCAACGTAGCCATCAGTAGATCAATGAAGACTTTTCCCAGAGATACGTTGCATTGGATGAACGTTCTATGGTGTTTTCTTTCTGGATATATTGCGATGGTACTTTCGGTGTCAAACAAACTTCTGTCTAGATCATTGGGAAACTTCGAAAGGCTTGAGTTACCGGGAGTACTATTGGTGTCACCTAGGAGGGTCCATGATAGTTCAACTGCTGGAAATGATCCAATACTTGTACACGTGATTGAAGTCGATGTACCTTCTTGAACGTGAATAAATGTTGACCCAGAATCGTGTTCCTTGTTATCTCCAGTTCGAAAAAGTAACATGCTAGAGGGTGGAACTTATTGAAAGAGAGTGAGAAGAAACAAATCATAAACAAACTAATGTAATCAATGGTAGATAATGTTTAAAGGAACGAGCTATCTTTTCTGTCTAAGCTTTTTACATATGGATACAAATAGAATATTGTTTTCTGCATATGAATGTTCTGAAGAAAAAAAATCGTAAATATTACTTTAGATTATGCCCCAGAAACTGTCCAATCGATGTTTGTCTGAGTAGAGCAGTACATAAAAAGTAACGAGAAACAGAAATGAACTCAGCTATGATCACATCGGCACACATAGGTACGGAGAAGACATGCTCACTACCTAACACATTTACTTACCATGGACATTCAGGTGAACTGAGCGTTGAAGATTATTTTGTAGTTTTTGATGTGATGCTAAGCAGCGGAAATACTTTCCTTGATCATTCCTAGAGGGTGTAATTGTGGCAGTCTTTAGAGAGATATAGCTGAAGCCTCGTACGTCATTAGCCTGATCTTGAAGAACAAACGCTACATCATCTGGAATACGCCATTCCAGTACTGCAGGAGGTCTTGCCCCGTAGGCTGCACATGTGATGTAATACGGCTCACCAGCAGTTACCGTTATATTGGTGTTGTTGTGGTAATAACGGCTCAAACTATCATCAGATATCCTCAGCAGATATGGCGCAACTGGCGACATGAAAGGAAACAGTCACGATGAATAAAGATTGCTTCGAATTGTAATTCTCCGCTCTGATAGTGGAGTTCTTCCTTTTTATGGATTTATTAATTCATCTAAGGCAGCCTTGCTAAGATTTCGACTTCAAAAGTATGCATTGGAGTCACTTATAATTCACATACTTCCTTTTAAAGAAATGTTTTCGCTCATTGTTTAAGCTATTAAGACGTTCGAGGTTTTGCACAATGATAATAATAATTCCGCTTTTATATATCGCTTAATTAATCTATGATTTCTCTAAGCGTTTCACAGATATATTATTACCCCGGTCATTGGATTCAGGCTCAATCACTAAACCATTGAATATTAGGTACACATATGAGACTTCAAGTTGTTTTAATGCTTCCCATAGTAGTATTCATATGATTTGAGACATACAACGAGGGGTTTGATATAGATTTTGATCACAAATACACTCGTATGTCTTGAATTATCTTCATGTTATCCTTGAATTTTGCTGTGTAAATTCAATGGAACGAATAGCATACTTGGTAACAATGGTTGTACTTGGAAGCTAGTTGATCCGGTGATCTCTACCCCGTATTTACTGCTTACTCTGCACTGGTAATTGCTGCTATCATTTCTGTTAATTGTTTTTAATGTTAAATTTCCGCTGCCTGTGTCTGCCTTTAAGCTGAACTTGGATCGGTCAGGAACGGTAGCCCATGTACAAGCCGAATACGTGTCACAAGAGTGAGAGGCCACCGTGACGTTGTTACCATTGGACCATATTAGCCGCCGATTTTTTGTTTCCGGCGTGAAGGTGCAGATCAGTGTGAAATCTTCCCCGATGACTGGTAGGGAATCGTTAGTTTGAATAGACACTCGAAATGCATGGTATTCTGCATTGGTTAAATGAAACATATTCCAATGTAAATGTAGTAGGTAAATTGCTAATAGTATGCATGAAATACAGAGAAATACATACGGGTAGCGCAAGTAATAATTGAAGGGGAACTTGATTTTTTTTTTTTTTTTTTTTTTTGGGGGGGGGGGGGCACCGGTTGTATTCAAAACTTAAATGCGAATTCACCGACTAGGAGGACGGTCTTGAAGATAATCCAGGCGTCCTCTTGTGTCGCCCTTCCCCTTCACTTTTTGCCGTTTCTCGCCTTTTCTTACTTTTAATTGTTTCTCACCATGAAATGGGGGCGGGCCCTCCTGTGCCACCCGCTATAGCTACGTCACTTGTTGCATACATATCCTGCTTATCACAATATAGGTGAAAGAAAACGACACATTGCTACCAATAGGTTAATTAACTTGATCAAATAGTGTTTACACGTTTGAAAAGGAAAGCAATGCTTAGGTATAACGAGATGTACGATTCATTCGACAGTTGATTCAATTCTTCTGATAATTTTGTATTACGAGCAGTTTTGTTGGTCAACCATCGAAATTGTTAAACAACCAATGCGTTTTGATAATTTTGTTTATTTATATGTTCCATCATAAAGAAAGTAAAGAAACAAAGCGAATTATGAGACGTAAATCCAACGACGATTAACACAAAAATGAAAAAAACTTACCAGATTTGGAGATGATAACGGCGAGAAAAAGAAGAAGTTCTGCACAAATCACCATCATCATTCAGTCTTTGTATCTTGCCAATCGAAGAAGCGCTATTTTACAACTCTATCCAATAGTGCACTCACTGATTATGGTAGCAAGAATATGGGAGGGAAACAGTATGAAGCGAGCTAGACGATGTTCTTAAAGAGATATACCATTTATTGGAGGATTCGTTGGTGATATGCCGCTCTTGCGTTGAAAGTGAAACAAATATTATGATGGATGCTAGCAATTTGTCTACGTCTTTCTGCAATCGCTACAGTTTCACAAACTTCACCAAACCATTAATTTGAAATGACAATAAGAGTGGTATGAATTTCAAAACAGGAGGGGCGCATTTTCTCTTCAGTCGTTGTGACCAAATTACTTCAAAATGGAAGTAATTAAAAGAATATTGTTTAATGCGACATGGTTGTCAAGACTATGATATATGTATTGATATGTAATATCATAACCGGCAGATCTTTCCGTAATTATATCCTGTGGGTCGTACCGAAGCAACTTTTCAAGGAAATAGTTGTCACCTTCAACGACATGAACTTGATGTCTGACAATCACAGATACATCTTCAGGTAATGCCCACTCAGGTATCACAGGAGGCCTTGCACCCTATGATAAATTTGATATCATAATGCTCTACAGTCATCAGTGTTACGTGTATATGGTTGAGGTACCCGCCTGGATGTACGTCGTCACCTATGGAACGTCTCGTGGGCGGCACAACAAATAATAAACCAAACAATGTGTAAATTTTGACAACTGCCTCCAGTAAATACGCCTTCCATGTATCAAATTGTTGATGTAAAAACAGTTCGATCATGTAACAATCGACACTTAGACACCAGGTTACTTACGAGCATAGCCATGTTAGTATACTTAAGAGGACAGTCTCTCTAAATTTTAATTGAAACAAATATATATTTGATTTAGTTATTCAGGTATAAATAAGCCACTTGTTTATTACAAGTACATGTATCTCCGAATTTCCAAAATTGTAAAATTTGTCCACGAAAATAACCTAATAAAACGTCATAGGAACGGTAGATTGTGATTGATAAATTCGCTTATGAAAGCCTATTAGATTGTGGGTGAATAGTAAATAAACGAGATCCAGAATCGAGGTTTGCGGACTCGTGTTAAAAATAAACCTACAATTTTAAATCTGCATATTCTACCATTGTGACTGAATGATAAAAGATTTCGTTTTGATTCTAATTCTGAACATATCGTTTTGCCCCATTTACAATTGCAACCTATTTAACTGGAACTTGGAAGTTAAATTATATGTTTCTTGATCCTATGTAGGTATTATACTGTGATACAAGAGTTGTCGTCACTTTTAATTGGTAAATACCGCTGTAATATTTGTCTGAAAATAACATTGTGAGAATTGCACCGGTAGATTTTGAATTGAAGTTGAACATAAAAGAATTTGAAATATTCTCATGACAAGATCAAAGTTTAAATTTTCCATGGGCTATAACTATTTCATTATCTTTTACCACAATGAGCTGAGTGTTGGTAGGTACAAGCTATTGTAGCGTCCTCTCCGACATCATGAATAATTGCTGTCCGGATATATATCGCAACGTCAACATTAAACAATGAATGCTATTAAAAACAAATAATTTGCACGATTAGATATCCTCGTGGTATGGTACAGGTTTACAGAAGTAGAGTTACATAGTTCATATAAAACGCAAATAAGATCGCTCCCCCATACATATATATATTATATATTTTGACCACGTTCAAGAGGATAAGGATGCAAATTAGTGATAACAAAAATGTTGAAAGGATTATGCGATCGCTCCTTGCAACCCCCATTACTTGTTGTAATGTTAATCATTTTCTAATTTGAACCTTATTCTGGAAGTATATGATTGTTATGTCTTACATAAGGAATATTGTTACTAAGCCGCTGTCATTGTATTTAGGGCAGTTTTATATAGCCATGTACATGTCTAAAAGTCTTCTTTCAACGTTCATGAATCTTTGCCTGAAACTTATAGATTGTTTTCCCTCTCAATATACACCAATGTTTCTTTCAAAATGTGTGCTCTCTAGCTTAATACCATTTTAAGCTACTTTTCGCCTTTTATTACATTAACAAAACAAAACAAGTTGTTAGGGGAATTACTGCGCATGATTAACACTTTATATTATTATGAAACATCATGTTTGAATTGAATATGACCAATCCGAACTAAACCAAATCAAAACACTGTATCGTACTTTGATTAAGTCTACTTCTTCTATGAATGAAATGGCATTCCACTATCCATCCTTTCTATCGGTCATTCTGAATTATTTAGCTTGAATGTTTAAGCTAAACCTGCGTCAGATAGATAGAGTATTAACTTAACAGCCAAAGGAGGCCCTAATACCCCGCAATGGGTACGAACACTAATGGACAGTAAAGGTATGAAGCATCTCGCCAGGCAATGAAAATAATGATAATAAAATTAGCAATCACAATTTTACTTCGAATAATAATGACAATTTTATAAATCCAATAAACTGTAGATTTGGAAAGTAAAATGTAGATTTTATTTGTGTTAATTGATCAAACAATATATCAAATTTTGTATAAACTTTGAAGAATTAATACTATTTTGTTAACAATGTATATTCATAATTATTGATTTTTATATAAATAGTTCATCAAAATTCACATTTTGTCATGATTTAACTAGAAAAAATTACTCTGCATCCACACAAAAATCATATTACTATCAATCAATCTTGGAGGCTGGTGTGAATAAATAAGATTCGTAGGGGGAAAATAGGAAATTGATACAAATCATATAACCTGGGCAACATTATTGGGGAATCATGTTTGGGGGGACAAAAAGGGAAATTAATGGGATTAAACTATATAAAGTAATTGAAAAATAGTGAGGACTTGACGTCACAAACTGATAACCAACTTTGCAACTTGTGTAGTGATTTTTATTGTTCCATAGTTTAACATACTTTTTTCAAAAATTCTTAACTTTCCTATTAGTTATCCTATTTTGATCAAACTTGTTTTGATTGGTTTGTCTGATTTTTTCTGCTTCTATTGAAAGTAAGTTATCTTGGAGTGGAATTTAACTTTAACACGAAATCAAATGTACATATATAATAACAGCATGGGCTTGCATGTCTTACATTACATTACATACTGCAAATATCAAGATCTCTCAGTATGAAATTCAAAACATACACACTAAATTTCATTTCATGATTCGACAATTCAAATAGAAATACATTAAATATATAACAGAACTAACCTCTTTGCCTGACTTAATGACAATATCATGACTTAAATCTCCTTGATGCGCTGGCCGAAAAGGGGATTCTTGAGCCTCAGCACAACCATGTTCATGTAGCCTTCTGAGTGTTTAATATCAAGTGAATATCAATATATGGCGCTATACTAGGCATATTGCCTGAGGAGGTGCTATTACAAATATATATGTATTCGTTGCATGCATCAATAGTACAAAAAACAAATGACTTGGGTGATAAAGTAATTTCAAGTGCAACTGTCACAACATGCAATATAAAATACAATACTGCCATACATCCTACAATCTGGATAAATAATTCGCATTAATTATTATGAATTACATTCATTAATTGGTATCATATAAGTCATGGTAATTAGTAATTCATGTATTTGCGTACAATTTGTACGATATAGCGTATAATAAAGAATGATTCTTATGGTAACAAACTTTTATAATACACGTTAAGTTTACTAAAGTAAAATAAAATATTTAGAATAATTCAATATTACAGAGTATTCGTTTGGGTCAGTTAATATTTATTTCGTTATAAACCATCAAAGATATATATATATATATATTCACACTATGAACATGATGGACATAGAAAAAGGACAAAATATACAGTTCCTCATTCTACCCTTAACAATTGCTGTGGTAGACAATAGAACATCCTTTCACTGCTATTATGCAACAATAAGTAGAACAGGTGAATATGCATGTGACAACTGTTTTACACATGTTTACATAATAGCAGTGAAGGGATGTTCCTTTGTCTACCACAGCAATTGTTGAGGGTAGAATGAGGAAATGTATATGTTGTCCTCTTTCTTTGTCCTTCATATTAATGATGTCATGGTAATGTTTACGTCATAAAACTAAAGACAGTTGTGTACATTGAAATGGATTTATTGGTAAAATAAATTGATTTTAAACTGTGAAGATAAACACGACAAGGAATCACTTGTGCAACATTTTCAATAGCCAATGATCATGATCTTATGCCAGTGGTCCAACTTTCCATTTTATGTCTACATGCATTTACGTGTCTAGCAGTTTCTTTCTAAAATCGAATCTGAAATGTTTTACAATGTGATAATGGAGCTGGATTAAAAGAGGGTTAATACCTACTCAGTGCAAAACCCCTTGTTCATTTAATGTACAATTAACAACCACACTAACGAATCAGCTTGTATTATGCAAACATAATATCAACAATGTTCGACATTCTCTCAACATTAATTTGATATGACTCATTAAGTATGAAGTGTAATCTACTCGTTCGCTCATTTACTCATTAGATTCAGAGGTGTGATAACATTTTATACAAGCATGGCAATAGTGTTTAAAAGAAAGAAAACATAAATCATATGCTATGTAAAGCCTGCTCGTACACTTTCAAAAAGAATAGTGGGCATCAGCTCGTATCTTACTATAGGTTGTTCTCTAAATTTTACATATGTGTAGATGTGAAATTATCTAAGTATATGTTTCTTCCTTTTATACAACGATAAAATTCCTATATATACAGACCTTCACGAACTTCGATCCACAAAATGTTGTGACGATGAAAGTTTCCTTTTTTTCTGAGAAAAGACTCGACATTGTCGGATTTACACAGTAGGCTTGCGGGTGCACCATGTGAGAGAGAGGGAGGATTGAGGAGTCCTGGATAGGACTCTCAGTAATCTTTCTTGAGGGTGTGTAGTCCTGAAAAGGACTGTTGGGGGTAGTCTTGAAAAAGACTGTTGGTTAACTTTCTTAGCTTTTAGTTCTAAGGAGAACTATAGCGCTCGGAAAGGATGAGTGGCGGGAGTGGCTCGACGTTTCGAACAGGTTGACTATCCGTCGTCAAAAGATTTGTTGGATTTGTATATTTTTTATAATTTGGCATTATTCAAACATTTAGATTTACCCAGCGTAACGCTTTTCTTTATTGTTGATAAAAAATAACATGAAAGCCTATCAAAAATGACAGAGGAAATAAGGGGCAAGTGGAGAAATATCCGGACGCTTTCACAATTTACTTCAAAAAGCCCCAAAGCCTTGATGTCACCCTAACATTTCCAGTCTTCGGCTTTGTTAGGATCATTTACAGTTCAGGGTCTATGAAGAACCGAAGACCGGGCAGCGTAATTTTGGTCCCACTTGAGCTCCGGACCCCAGTATGAACTCATTTGCATACAGCCAATCAAAGATTTTACGGATGCGAATTTCGAAACGGTGATGCGAATTAGCTCTAGCTTCACACACACACACACACAGCGCATTATGGGCATACATAGGCATTGCTGTGAAGAATTGTCAATTAGCACGAAGTTAAAGTTACTCTAGCAATCAATGGTATGCCTTATTGTCATCGAAGCCACTATATAGGGACTCATTTCTTGAGATTTAACGGTTGATAAATTATTATACATCTAGACTTTATACACCTCTAAACGGCTCTAATAATATCAGCTTTATTTTGTTCTACTTTCCTGAGAACTATGAACATCACAGTAATTTCTTAAGCTGATATTATTAGAGACTTTTAGACGTGCAGATCTATACTACATTTCTCAACCGTAACATCTTTAGAAATGAGTCCCTATATAGCGGCTTTGATGACGATAAGGCCTATCATTGATTGCCAGAATAATTTTAAATTAGTGCTAAGTAATACATTTTCACAGCAATTTCATAAGCTGATATTATTATTATTAGAGGTGTGGATCTATAATAAATTTGCTAAAGGTAGACATGCTAGAGCACAAATGATACTATTACCATGTCTAGCTATGCCTTGGCTATACACGCACACCGTCCATGCTGACATAGGCAAGGCGCTGTTCGTGCGTGAGGAGCTTCGCATCGTACCCTTTCGCATCCGTAAAATCTTTACAAGCTAGTTATTGACAAGATGAGATCTGTTGGCTATATGCAAATAGGGACTTTTGGATTTGCACGTAGACAGCTTTGACTGCAACGTGTGACGTCATTTTAAGGCACTGCGCGTGCGTCACGTCGTCTCAGTCGGCGATCGAGAATGCGTCAACCTTGATTTCCCTAAATCTAGTACGGTAGTAGTATGCCGCGTGCGCATAAAATATACAGTTCCTCAGGTAGACAAAGGAACATCCCTGCTATTATGTAAAAATATGTAGAACAGGGGTCACATGCATATTCACCTGTTTTACACATTTTTACATAATAGAAGTGAAGGGATGTTCTTTTGTCTACCACAGCAATTGTTGAGGGTAGAATGAGGAACTGTATATTTTGTCCTCTTTCTTTGTCCTTCATATTCATAGTGTTACTTCCTGCATGCATGTATATCGTCGAGTGCAATCTAGTAGGCCAGTTTCGTAATGTAACCAAATTTAATGCATACGTCTCTGTGAAGTGCCTCAATACAAATTATTTCATTCACCTGATAGGAATAATAGTATTTCAATAGTCAGAATGCAACTGCATATATTAAGTGCTAGGTAGGTCAAGCCATAATGTTTGTCCAACCTGGCAACACCTAATGTATGCAGTTCGGATTCTGTCTATTGAAATACTATTATTCTTATCAGGTGAATACAATAATTTGAATTGAGGCACTTTACAAAGACTTATGCAGCAAATTTGGTTACATTACGAAAATGGTCTAATGTAGTCAACCTGGGCAGTTGAGTACGTTGACACGCATGATCAGTCGGCGTTCGTCGTGTTCTCGTCCACTCAATCTAAACGTCCCTAATGTGGGAACTGCCTCCAACCCTAGCCCCCGCTGCGTACAGTCATGGTTCAGTGGCAAAGCAATGGCCTCGTAACTGTGAGGCCCCATGATCAAACCGTGTGGATGTGCATATTAGTGCCCTTTTGTCGGGCATTAATCCTCATTACTGTCATTTATGACTTAAGGGCGTGGGTCCCCTAGTTGATAAGCATAGTAGCATACACATGCTTTAGCAGTCACGCAAAAAAAACACTGGCAAATTATAATTCAATAAAATCTTAGAATGTATACTATTATCTACGTCTATTAGGAATAAATCATTGTCAAAATAATAGTGTACATGAAACATGAAAGATGGGTTGGCCTCAACAACCTATATATACAATGAAAAAAACCTTCAACTTACGAACAAATGTGTAATTAAAGACTGCACTCCCAGAACCATGACTTGAAGAAGCAGTGCATTTGTAATCACAAGGATTTCCGGACAGATGGTTTTGAATCGCCACTTCACTGGAAGTCATCGTTTCACCTTTTCGTATTGTCTCGGAGAGCGTTATGTTAGCCAACTCGTTAGACAACTGTTTGCCGTTACAGAGCCATTGGAAGAAAAAAGCAGGAGGATTGGCGTCTGAGGTACATCCCAACATGAACCAAATACGTATTGTAGTTTATATAAGCCGCTGAGAAGTTGCGAGCAAAACTGGGTCATCTAAATTGAAGACAAATATTGAGAATAACATTTTTTGTTCAGGTGATATGAAATAGAAAGAGAGGTATGAATGGGGATTCGATCTTGGAGTCAAACTATGGGTATTGGTGTGGGAATAAATAAAAACCTTGTGAATGTTTGCAGGAAAAGAAAATGCTATTCATAGTATATTACGTTGACGGGTAGTTATGCAATTGCCTCCTGTTATCAAATGGACAAACACCGACCCATAGGGACCGTGTAAAGTACTTCCAGAAGTTTTCATACTGGTAGAAATAAAAATGTTTTGAATTGACAGAAAACAGAGATATAGCAGACGAAACTCTTTAAAACAGTTCGTAAACGTGTAGAAAGTCAAATATCATACGCACTCTAAGGAGATTCTCTATTTACCAAACATGTGTAATAATGGATACTCACATAATACGTTTAGAACCATGCTGTCATTCACTGACCAAATTGGGTCTGGTGTCGTGGGTTGAACCGCCTGGCAGCGAAGAGCTTTCCGATGATCAATCCTCTTTGAAATGAGTCTAAGGTTGCTTTCAGCATCATAACGATCAAATATATTCACTGAAGTCTTAAGAGACGAATCATGTGTGACATTTCTAGATCCGATGTACCAATGGATGAGCGAAGCAGGGTATCCATTAACAGCTCTGCAGCTTACGTTGGTTTGTATACTGTCGTGGAGATCCTTTGGTATGGTCATTTTAACACTGTCTGATGGGCCTTAATTACATAAAAAATAAATGTATGGTTAATATGGGTAAAACCTTTATGAGTCGAATTCTCCTTTGGTAAAATATATAGAAACTCTTAGATGTAAAATCAAGTTATACAGTGAGGTGATGAGGCACGAAGGTCATGGTAAAAGCATACGTTCTTTTCTTCCAGTCCCAGGAGACGCCAAATTATTAACTTTATTGACAATTTCGTAAAAATGTGGTAGATGTTGATAAATGAAACAGTAACATCTTTTTAATCATCAATAATTAAATTAACTTTAAGTACAATTGTTTTCCAATCAACTTTAATCAAGGTCGGATTCCGTTATATCAAAGAACCTAAACTCACCATAAACCATCAATTTTGCTACCCGTAGATCACGAAAGTCTTCCAAAGAGGCGTAGCACCAAAAGAACATTCCGTGGTGTTTTCTTTCTGGATGTATCTTGATGGTACTTTCGGTATCAAACAAACTTTCATCTAAAGCATTAGGATACTTCGAAAGACTTATGTTACTGGGGAGACCTTTGGTGTCAGCAAGTCTCCAAGATAGTTTAGCTGCTGGTAGTGATCCAATACTTTAACATGTGATTGAAGTGGTTGAATCTTCATGAACGTACATGACTGTTGATCCTTGTTCGTATTCTTCGCTTTTTCCAGATGAAAAAAGCAACATGCTTGAGGGTAGAACTTAGCGAAAGAAAGTGAGAAAACAATTAAATACGAATTCATGTATGAAACACTAGATAATGTTTTAAGAAAATACTCATAGTTTGTTTGTACATTATACATATGGACAAATAGAAAATACTTTGGCAAGCACAGATAGTTCTCCTGAATACATATTCGTAAACATTCATTAAGATTTTGCCCTAGAAACTGCTCTAATCATGCGATCTTAATTGAGCAATACATTTCGAGTTACAAGAAAAAGACGTGGACTCAGCTTTAAGAACATCAGCGCCAGATAACTAAAAAGAAGACATTTTCCCTGCTTCAAAATGTTTACATACCACGAACATTCAATTCCACTGAGAGTTGAAGATTTTGTTGTGATTCTGGATGTGCTGCCACACAGCGGAGACTCTTTCCATGGTCATTCCTAGAGGGCGTGATCGTGGCAGTCTTCTTAGAGACATACCTGTTGCCTTGTATAACATCAGACTGATCCAGAAGAACAGCGGTTACATCATCTGGTATACGCCATTCCAGTACTGCAGGAGGTCTTGCCCAGTCGTCTGCACATGTGATGTTATAGGGCTCACCAGCAGTTACTGTTATATTGGTGTTGTTAGGGTAATAACGGCTGGATCCCACATCAGTAAACCGGAGCCAATTGGGTGATACTGGGGACATAAGAAGGAATCGCTATCATGAAAAAGGCTTACTTCGTATAAAACTTTTCCACTCTGATAATCTACTTTCATACTTGGGATTGAATCACTAATTATTGTATTACGGCCTTCCAAAGATCGCTATCCAGAAGAACAGCGGTTACATCATCTGGTATACGCCATTCCAGTACTGCAGGAGGTCTTGCCCAGTCGTCTGCACATGTGATGTTATAGGGCTCACCAGCAGTTACTGTTATATTGGTGTTGTTAGGGTAATAACGGCTGGATCCCACATCAGTAAACCGGAGCCAATTGGGTGATACTGGGGACATAAGAAGGAATCGCTATCATGAAAAAGGCTTACTTCGTATAAAACTTTTCCACTCTGATAATCTACTTTCATACTTGGGATTGAATCACTAATTATTGTATTACGGCCTTCCAAAGATCGCTACATTTAATTAATCATACTTCATCTCAGTACAAGGAGTTTTTGCGTGTTTGTAAGTCAGTTTAAAGTCATATATAATAAAGAAGATATTTGAATAGCACATACACATATCTAAAAATGTAGTTACAAACATAGCAAAGGGTGAAAACAGACAGATACAAATCAACAGTTTGCCAACATGTATCAAGTAAGTTTTTTAAATATTTTTTTATTGTTCAATGTTTGATAATGAATGTTTTTTTAAAACTCTATTTGTTTGCATATTCATACAAGAAGACTTTGTTTTGTACCTGGTAGTAGTGGAGTTACTTGCATGCTACTTAATCCTGGATTTGCTGGTCCATATGTACCTCTTACAATGCATGTGTAATTGCTCTCATCATCCCATGTGAGGCGCTTTATTGTAAGATTTCCACTGGAAGAGTCTGCCAACAAAGTCAACTTCGACGGATGAGGAATGCTGAGCGTACAGGGAGGATAAGGTCCACAGGAGTGGGAGGCCACAGTGGCGCTGCTACCTCTTGCCCAAATAACGTGTCGGTTCCAAGTTTTTGGTATATAGGAACAGACCAGTGTGAAATCTTCCCCTATAAATGGAAGAGTGTTGTCTGTCTGAATCGACACTTCAAATGCATGGTATCATGTATGGGTGAATTTAAACTAAATTCAAGCGAAAGAAACCGAGGTTATACTAAGCAAAAAGCATGCAGAAAATACAGTGGCGTCGAGTAAGCCCACCCTTTTATCAATGTTCAGATACGAGCAAATGGTGCTAGGAAGTGACTTAAATGCTGGATGTACAATTAAACATAATATGAAAGTTTGAGTGGCAACAGACCATTGTTAATGATAACAATTCGGAAAAAATGATGTGATCGATTCCTTAATTCTCCAAAATATATTATTATAGTTAAATTAAATTTTAGGTGAATGTAAATCATCACAAAGAAATAAAGTTGGCTCTTTATACCATTCCAAACATTTGAGTGTTGAAAAAAAAAAAAAAAAAAAAACTGTTTTATGCCTTATTTTCATGAAAAAAACGGTTGGGAAAATAGAAAAAATAGTCGGGAGAATTTAATATTAGAGGGTGTTGCACAGTGACGGCTTCAAAGAAGACCGTACATATCTTTGTTGTTTGAGAATTGTTTTCAGGATAATTTCCATCTCAGAGGGTTAGTACAGAAAAAAAGGAATATATTGAATAGCATTTTATATACAAATTACGCATTTTTGTCATCAACCACTGTTAGCGGTCCAATTTGAGGGGTACTGGACCAATGGAGGGGAGTGTGGGGAAGGGGGGGGGGTCGGTCTTACCTGAAAATGAAATGCGAATTTTCATGACTACTGGTTAGAAAGGCGGTTCGGATGGTCTTCCAAGCGTCTTCTTTTTGTTTTTCCTGTTCTCTCTTTCTCTTTTATCTCACTTTTGTTTTTTGTTTTTTGTAATTGTTATTCACTACTGGATGAAATGGGGGGGGGGGGGGGGTGAATGCACTACCCATCGAAACTTATCAAATGTAAACACATAATTTATGTTAAACACATGAACGATGAATGAAAATGGTCCAACGTTCCCAGTACAATTAATTAATCGTCCCGATTAGTTTTCAAGATGTATTTACATTCCCAAACATTGCCTGAAAAAAATACAATATGACAATTTCCAAGTCAATGACATTCTTAAAGGGATAGTTGAGTTTTGTTCCAGAGGGCGGAACACAAAATAATATTTTTGTGAGATAATAATAGAATAATGTGTCGAATTCGAAAGAATATATAATTTAAATGACAAAATCATCTTTGCTTGATCAAAATGGGTTCAGAGACGGCTGAACTATCAATAATTATAACCGTTTCTAATATTTGTGGTGCCCCACAGATATTCAGTTATTTTGAACCAGCCGTTTAAAATACGACATAGCACCTTAAACGTTTTATTACAGCCAATGCAAATAGTGTATTTTTGTTGGCTTTTTCGTCTTGATTATAATACGCACAAACAGCCGCCCCGTGTATCGTTATTATTATTTATTATGAAAATGGAGCTGAATTGGTGTGATTGTATTCAATC
The DNA here is from genome assembly GCA_035222895.1 of Strongylocentrotus droebachiensis. NCBI lineage: Eukaryota > Metazoa > Echinodermata > Echinoidea > Camarodonta > Strongylocentrotidae > Strongylocentrotus > Strongylocentrotus droebachiensis. Next base: position 524,908 of record JAVYIG010000525.1, on the reverse strand, counting down.
TAAAATCACACATTGTTCGGTCTAAAAGGGCACTAGAAATTTAATAGCAATTTTAGTTCTAAAAGGGCACTAGAAATGTCACAAATGAGAATAATAGTAATAACCATAACATATAGAGCTTTTGGAAATCATGTATCTAAGACTATGTATATTATTACTTTAATAAAATATTGCATCCAGCATTTTATTAATGACACCTCCCAAAGTCTCATTTTTAGGCTAAGTTCACTTACACTTACATTCCGAACATGAAATCAAACTTACCATATTTGGAGATGACACAAACTAGAAAAGGAAGAGCTTCTGCACAAGTCGACATCATCATTCAGTCAAGGTATCTTGCCATTCAAAGATACGCTTTACAACTCTGTTCAATAATGCACCGTAATATTATGAAAGCAATGAGATGGGGAAGACTTCTTGATGAAAGGAAGCAACCAGTATAAAGCGAGCAATACGATGTTTTTGAAGAGATTTACCATATCCTCGCGTTGAAAACGAAACAAATATCATGATGGATGCTAGCATTTTTATATGTCCTTCTGAAATCGGTTCAGTTTCAAAAGCTTCACTGAACCATCAATTTTAAATGACAATTAACACGTTGTAAATGATAAGAAAAAAGGGGCGCTCATTTTCTTCAGGCACTATGGCAAAATTACTTCAGATTGGAAGGTATCAAAACAATATTTATTGTACAAGTTGTCCATAGGTCTTTAATGTCAGTGTAGCAATTACTATTTAGCGCGTGTATTACCAACATTTATAGTGGCTTTAGGTCACCTGCTTGAATTAAAAGTTTCTATAAGAAACAAAAACAGGTAGCAAAGTATATATTTTCTACCATTTACGGACTAGAAATGAATACACTCACGAGAAATGCACAATGGGTTGGGTTAAGATTGGGGAATAACGTTTATTACATTACTGAACACACCCTTGCTATTAACTCATGTTATATGTTCATTATGACTATCATGTATGTATATTTATGTAAAATATATATCTTGTTATTCGACTATGTAAACTAGATGCAATAAAGCCTTTGAGCTGCCTTAAGAAAAAAATTCAAACACACAAACAACAATAAGAATATATGTCTTGTAGTATCCGACCCCAGTTCTTATTCTGGAGAGAAAGTGGTCTTTGAGAAATGGTGAAGGCAGTATTTGGACCCCCCCCCCCCCCCCCCCCCCCAAAAAAAAAAAAAAAAAACACACACTTGCGCGCACACCGCACAAATACACAAAGCCATGCACCCACATAAACAGCAAGAAAACTAAACAGCTAGTGTGTTGTTTATATATACATTGTAAGATTTTACTATGATAAAGAAACGTATATACATTCTCATTACAAGCATTATACCGAAATGTCTTTTAATTTCGAAATTCTTATGAGCTCTGATACATAAACGATTATTAGGTTATGATTAATACTTTTAAATTGCTCAGAAACGCTGGTCCAAAGACTCTCTAAAGTGAATTTCGAAACTAAATTCAAGTCTGAAGGAATGAGATTTATCATATTCAGGTGGAAAATCCAAATCAATTTTAAATGGATGTACATGTGTCTGCCTCTTATTCTCTTTTATTCTCTTCTCTCTCTCTTTCTCTCTCTCTCTCACTCTTCCTCTCTCTCTCTATTTCTCTCTCTCCCTCTCTCTTGTTATTGCTCTCTCCGTTACTGTTGTATTTCATCTCTCTCCCCCTCGTTTTCTTGTCTATCTCTCTCACTTATTCACTTTCACACACACCAATTTGCCCCTTCCCTCTCTTTTCCACATAAAAATTCAAATTATTTTCTTGTTATTCCTTTTTTTAATTTGTTTACTACCAATCCTTTTTATTTCTATACCCTTTGCGTCCATAAAACTGACACTGACTGCATATATTATATTGCTTTTGGTGTTATTTCACTTAATAATTGTAATACAAGTTTAATTTAGTCCACAAGGCCACAAGATAATTAGGAAGCATATATCATACAAATGTTTCTGAAAGAAAACAGATGTTACAAAAGAATATTATAACGCTACGAACCACTTGTTTCTATTTTATTTAGTTTTTTGTAAGTGCATAACTGTGATTATAGATATTGCCATGTATACATAATTAATTCATTTATGTTTAGCAGTTTGAGTCAAACAACCACGACTTAATTCCGTATACGGAAGCGGTTGCCTCAGTCAAATTTTCAAAGGCATGACAAAAGTTTACTCGAACCATACTTCAGATGCTCTTAAAAGCTTTTATTCAATTAAGATCACAACAAACGCAGTTTTGTTCGTAAACATGTTAGCAATAGGATCAAAGTATCGGTGCGTGTGCCCCATCTTGTTCATGGTAAACTGATTTACACGAACGTGGCATCCCGTTGATTAGAGAGGGTAGTTCTGGCACTGGAACAGATTCAAAAAGGGTCATTGCACTTACAGGCCTACACAAGTAAAAGTTATTATTATTATTATTATTAGAGAGCATCGTAGTTTAAGAGAGAAAGGGAGAAATAGGAATATACAGTATTAATAATTTAAAATATAAAATCAGGTGAATTGAAAATTGTAACAATACAATATATAATACTGTGTAGGTATCTTACAATGCAGTTTTAGAGTACAATAATGTCATATATCTTGAATATGTGCAAGATCATTTTGACTAAATGTTTATTAAATTTATTAATTTTATCATATCAAAATAATGATACATTTTGTATATATGTGTTTGCTAAACATTTAAAAATACAGCCAATGATAACTAATAATGATTTCTCCGCTTGAAAATCACATTTATAATACACTATTCCTTTATTAAAGTCCATTTTCCAAATTGGTAAAACGGACTTTAATAAGCAGGATCTTTGTATTATTTCTCAGTTTACACTATTATTGTGTTGAACACACCACAACCCAGTGTGTCATTATCCTTTATCGTGGACAAATCATGTTACATAGACGGGAAAGGTGGTATAGGTGTAATTTCAATAATTTTTTTGGCCACTTTTGCATCCTTCATACATTCATTATTTCATTAAAACCTTGTTCACAAATATCCTTTGTCCTCCTTGTGAATTTAATTATTTCCTCAAAATCATTCATAAATATTTAACCCTTTTATCTGACACATTATCCTCTAATATTTCTACGTCCATTTTGATATTAATTTGATTGCACATCTTACATTAACAGACTCATTACAGATAATGCGTATACAAATACATTTTAAGAGGCAATTGTTAAAATACAAGTTGGCATGTATCATTCCAAAAAGAAATTAATGTACGACTGTTAAACACAGCACTAGAATATTATATAGATTTAGTCTCCTACTGTAGCATGTAAATCCTACCTTCTGCATGATCATATTTTAGGCAACACTGTACAAAGATGACGAAAATTAAATTGTTACGAGTAGCAATTTAAAATCTATTTCATGTTAACTATTACATGAACATATAAATATATAGTTTGTTGCTCAAATAATGCAATATTCATTGTTTCACAACGTAGTTAAGATAGTAAATATATATATACTCAAAACTGTTACGTCTTTGCAAATATCTTTCGAGCCTTATATAGATTCAGGTAATAAATATGAGAATAACATGATATGTAAATCAAAACATAGTAAAACAAATAAAATGTATTTTGCTTTCGAAGTGTGGAGTATATTAGTTTGTCTTTGTTATTTCGCAAATTATTCGCCTTTTCATGGATGAAGTCAAATATACAGGGCCCCAATTCATACATTGTTATATTAAGTACTGTCACATTTCTAAAACAGAATAACTGACTACCAATGAAATGCAATGATTTCAATAGCTTATATATATAAATTAATGCAACCTGATATGTTTTTTAGATTATAAAAGTGGGCTCATATCCTTGATCATCTAGACTAGATGTGTTAACAGGAAGGGTAGTGCCTAAATACCATACATCTCAAACACATCATGCGTACTTGCAATCTGTTTAGCCCTTTCCTCGTCTTTTCGCATCTTGACCAAGAAGTTTGCGTACATGGGATGTCCATCTGGTGTCGTAGGTCCCATAGCGTCTTTCATTCCTCCCTTGCTGCAATCCATGCCTTCTGTACTGTAGGATACATCGTCCGTCTGTACTGGCGGCGGTTTTCTGGCCTGCTCTTGGTTTCTCTTCTTAACCAAGTAGTTCCCGTACATAGGTTGTCCGTCGGGTGTTGTTGCTTTTGTGTCGGCATATTTAATCTCTCCCTTGCGACGTTGCGTGACTTCTGGATTAAGAGAGGCGTAGACAGTGGGTTCCTCTGTCTGTATGGGCGGGGCATTATGGGGATGGGCGCGGTCGTGTGAGACCGACATATAGACCAATCCATCATCATCCACCTGCATGGAGTACAAGAATTGGTTGAATACAGACATTTCATAGTATTGTTTCTTAGGGGACTGATCTCAGTCTGTCAACTGTTGATTTTGATTTTGAGGTTTTACGATGGTTTGACAATTTCTTACATTGGCTTGAATTACAAATGATTAAAGGCATCGTTTAACAATGTTAAATATAAGATGGATGGTCCTACGTGCTATCAGTGTTGTTATATGGTTTAATATTGAAGCCCTATTTTAAAAAAAATAAATCGCTTTAAAATGGTCATGGAGTTCCTCAAAAAAGTAAAACTCTTGTAGTGACCAGTTTTTTTCATACTCATTTTCCCCAATAGACTGTCATGTTATGAGAACGAACCGTTAGAAAAACGCAAAATTTGATTTCGATTTCAAATCATAAATTTCTTGATAATCAGACAGGCGGTCGGCTGGTAAATGTCAAGGAATTTATGTATGCCCCAGAGGATTATAATTATGATTGCAGCATGAGCTAAATCAAGAACTTATTTTAAGAATCTGAGACCCAGTTGCCGGATCCCTTTAAGAATAGAAATTGAAAATAAATCTAAGTGGCAAAGAGTCAAACACACGTTTGAATCTATTATGTATTACTTCAAGCGAATGGACAGATTTTGAGGTAAATTTGTTCATTGACTGTATTTTTCCATTTGGGGGATAACATGAAAGCTACACGCAAAAAACTGAGGTGCTAAATGTTGGGTGCTGAGTGAGATTCTACACTTGAAGTGCCAAAATCAGCACTTGACGGGTTAACTTTAACAAGGAAACCGAAACGTGCTGAATATTTGAGTGCAGAAAACGAGTGCTATAACAATATGCAGCACTTAACATCGAGTGCTGACTGCATAACCTGATCTGATTGGTCGGTTAGTATAATAGCTGGGATCCAGATTTGTCCAGACTTGTTCCTCGCGTGCAAGTTTGCTGCACTTTATGTAGAGGTGTTGTGGACGAGTGGATAAGTCACCTGACTGTGGATCACAAGGTCCGTGGTTCAAGTCCCGCCGCAGCACTAATGTCCTTTGGCAAGACATTGATCTACATTTGCCACTCTCCACCCAGGTGTTAAATGGGTACCCGGTAGGATGCGAAAGCTAACGTGGTTCGATTAGCAAGTGTGCGCTTGTAAAATGACGCCTGGCTGGAATGCTCTTTTTAGGAGCTCGTACACTCAAAAAGGTGCTAAATTTAGCACTTGAAGATTCAATTTTAGCACTTTTTAGGAGCTCGTATAGTGACTGCACTCGAAGTGCTGAGTTAGCACTTGCACAAGGGCTATTCTGCTAGCACCCAAAAGAGAGCAAAACTTGGCACTTTAAGTGCACAACAGTCAGCTCCTTTGGGTGCTAGCAAAGTAGCCCGGGTGCAAGTGCTAACTCAGCACTTCGAGTGCAGTCACTATGCGAGCTCCTAAAAAGTGCTAAAATTGAATCTTTAAGTGCTAAATTTAGCACTTTTTTTTTGTGAGTGTATGTGAAGAGCTGCATACAAATCTTGATGTGACTGAACACAAAAAGAGGGATTCAAAGTACTCTCCAAGTTCACATTATTTCCCCATGAAATTCTTTAGAGTACACATACACATTTTCTCCAGATGGCATGAATAGTTTGGGGTGTGCTGTTTAATACCACTTTACAGTTTACTTTACCTGCCAATGACACTCAAATTGTAGGGAAATTATTACATTTTGAATTAATTGGGCTCTACCCAACATGCATGTATTTCCCTAAAGAAAGCAATGAACAAAAAGTAATGATATTTTGATTTATCTTAATTACTGATACAAAAAAGAAAGGTATATTGATCATCAATGATAAAAGCAAAAATTACCATTCTGCCTTCTGGTTGAGTGTTGTCTCCATTGTCTGCTTGAAATGCAAAGGACGTCATGTAATTTGGATAAGGGAAAAACAAAAATACACATATTGGCAATGTTACTTCCTTTTAAACGTTAGAGTGTGATATAAATATTATACTTTTTATATATTTTGTATAATAGAAATAGTATTCACGTCAACTACTACAATGTAGCAGATCGATAAAATAATCAATTTGCAAGCTTGTATTCCAGATTTACCTCAAATACAATATGAACAATAAAATGGTTGAATTTTTCAGATAAAAATATGTATTTACCTCAATGTCTTTTTTAATCTGAATAGAAATTTAACTCAAATAATATCCTACATAATATAATTTTTGTTAGTTACAGTTCAGTTCAGCTTAGAGAGAGAGAGAGAGAGAGAGAGAAGTAAAACGGAAGAGAAATAAATAAAACAAACAAATACGATAGACAAATATTAATGCACAAGTTAAAATCAACATGAAAAACATGACAATATCACTGACGATTAAAGCCTAGAGAACATACTTTAGTAATGATATGTGGATTACATGACCTATAATATGTTTTTTTTTATTTGTTAGAGGTGAATGCTTTACAACATACCCTTCCTTCGCTTCACGCAGCATAACGTTCCATAGAAGTACATCAATCCTCGTGAAATAAGCAAAATAAAGCCAGCAGAAGCAATCACTCCAAGAGCGATTGTCATGAAAAGTGTCTTTCTTCTTGGAAATGGTGGATCATTTAGACCTGGTGAGGCTAAGTAGGAAAAAAAATGACCAAAAATAACAGAGTGTCAAGATTATCAGGTTTTCCCAACAAAAAATGAATGTTTCTTTCAGTTGACAGCTGCTACTTAACTGGTGAGTCTAGGAGAAACAATACCATGACTAGAATGTAGTGGCTTTGGTTTTCTATACATTGATGAAGGAGAGGGGCTGAAAGGTAAATTTTAGTTATATCCATAGTTTATGTATGGATGTTTCGTTCACATCCCTTTATCCCATGTGTTTTAAATAGTATTTTACAAAGCCATGTAGGATATGTTGTTGTGTTTATTAATTGGCAAGATGAACATTGAGTATTTCCAGAAAACCCGCAAGTGCTAGCTCCATCCATATCTGCATGCTTATCCACTCCAAAACATGAATACACCCACACACACGGACATTCATCTATCCCCACGCATGTAACCCATGAATCTAAACACAAATGTGAATCCACCCACACACGCAGGTGAATTCACCCAAGCACACAGCTGTAAAAAGGTTCAGCCACGCACGCACATACACACATCTGTTCATGAACTTGTTTGTCTCATGGTCGAACATTGCTTGTCTTGTATGTCCACTACATCTACGTATAATGTCGGCCGTATTTTTTATTGTACACTTTACATATTTGCTTAACAAATTAAGAAAGTATGGCATGCATGGTTAGTATCCATCGAATTAGAAAAATGAAGATATTTTCTTGCCACTCCAAAAAATATATGATTTGTTAAAGAATCTCGCTTTCATCAAGATATTGGGAACAATCCTAAGTAATGAGAATTGATAGTAAATTCCTGGAGCTAATCTCAAAATATTCTCCTTTTTATGAATCATTATAACAAGAAGAATAATCAATAGCCTACCAGTTACATTTGCTGGTTTACTGCACAGATCAAAGGTCATCATAGTTGTGTTAACATCCGGATCAATGCTGTCCTCTGTGCCCAGAAATGAATAAAATAAAATCACACCACATCACTTTATTTCTATTTTCTTGTTTTGCTTTTTACACTTCCAACTCCCCTTTCAAATCCAAAGGTTGGGGGGGGGGGGGGGATTATGACCCTAATTGGAAAAATTGGAAACATCCCAAAGGCTCATCTACAAAATAAGCTGGTTAATTACACAAACCCCTGCCAGAGGTCAAAACAATCGGTTAAACGTCCGGATCAGCAGTAACCCCTTACAGGGATCGATGCACTCTGTTCAATTTAAGAAGGAACAGCAATTTCCCTCCTCTGTTTTTGTTTTGATCATGAAGCAAAAACCCTCAACAGCTTGGTTTGCTTTCGAAAAAATCAACAATCTTTCCTCTAGATCCGGAATAACGGTTAAGGGGGAATTAAGAACTAAACAAAGCAAAACAAAATTATAATAGAGACAAGTAAGGAAATATATTGAGGTAGAGTTTTGAAATGGCTCAAAATCATTGAAGTGGTTAAAAGTGACAGGATGGTGCGTATACCTTTTATAGGTTGGAAATCGGGCTTTGGCGACCCCGATATTAAAATTTCAATGTCGCATTTCAAAAGAAAATTACATGGATGCCTATTTAAAATGGGAAGGGGAATAAGGGGATGATTTTAGGACGCTCAAAAAAACTAATCATAAAAGCCAAACACATCAGCCTACATATACAATACAAACACAGTACTACTTACGAACACTTGTGAAGTTGAACACTGCACTACCGGAACCATTGCTTAAAGCAACAATGCATTTCAAATCGCAAGGATCTTCGGAAAGAGGATTTCGAATCACCACTTCACTTGTAGTCAGCGTTTCACTTTCGATTATAGTCTCGGAGAATGTAATGTTACATGTCTCGTTTGAAAATTGTGTGCCGTTACAGAGCCATTGGAAGATATAAGCAGGAGGATTGGCGTCTGAGGTACATGTCAACACGAACCCAGTACTTGATGTATTTGATGTAAGCCGTCGAAAAGAGATAAACACAACCGGGTCATCTAGATTTAAGAAAAACATTACAAATCAGTTTTGAAAAGAGGTGATACAAAAATGAAGGAGAGATACAAAACAAGAATGAGACTAGGAAATTTAATCAATACTAGTTGGGTGGGAATGAAACAAACCTGTTAATGCATGCAGGATAAAAGAGGACAAATGGACAAAAAGTATTTTGGATTAACTGATCCTTCTCCATACGCATCTTGTTAAAAGATGGAAAAACGACAACCAGTGTACATGAAAAGCCTTTTCATAATTATACATATATATACTAATTAATTGTGTGTAGAATTTAAAGGAAAAGAGAGCAATAACAGACTCTTGAGAACAGTTGATGAACGCATGAACAGGCCAATATCTAATAGAATGTCCTTCCCAAACGTTTACTGAAAATGAATACTTACATGATATATTCAGAACCACGGTATCATTCACTAACCGCATTGAGGGTCTCGTATATTGAAATGCATGCATAGAGGGTATTGTATGTTGAACTGCCTGGCAGAGAAGAGGTTTTCCATGATCAGACCTCTTTGGTATGATGGTAAGGGTGCTTTCAGCATCATACCGATCATCTACAGTCACTGAAGTCTTAAGAGACGAATCATGTGTGACATTTCTAGATCCGATGTACCAATGGATGAGCGGAGGAGGGTATCCATTAACAGCTCTGCAGCTTACATTGGTTTCTCTACCGTCGTATTGATCACTGGGGGTAGTTATGTTAACACTCTCTGGTGGGCCTTTACAAAGAAATAAAATATATGATCATGAAAAAAATCTTCAAGAGTCAACTTGTCTTTCGTTATTAAAACATGAATCTATTCAACTTTACATTTAGTTAAACAGCAAGGAGATATGTCAGTGTCATATTGATGGACATCAGTTTTTTCCCATCTAAATCCTAGGTGACGTCAACATATTTATAACTACGATGATGATTTCGATATGATCGGGTTGATTATGATGAATAAAACGGTACGCTCTTTTGAATTAATAGTGATAAATGATACTTCCATTGGATTAGGCCATAAGTGCCACTCATTTTCAATCAGTGTTATTTATAGGAAGATGGACTCCCGATATATTGAATAATGAAAACTCACCGTAAACGATCAACATGGCCATCAGTTGATCAACAAAGACTTTGCCAAGAGATACGTAGCATTGGATGAACAATCTATGGTGTTTTCTTTCTGGATATATTGCGATGGTACTTTCGGTGTCAAACAAACTTCCGTCTAAATCATTGGGATACTTTGAAAGGCTTGAGTTACCGGGAGTACTATTGGTGTCACCGAGAAGGATCCACGATATTTCAACTGCTGGTAATGATCCAATACTTGTACACGTGATTGAAGTCGATGAACCTTCTTGAACGTGAATAAATGTTGACCCAGATTCGTGTTCCTTGTTATCTTCAGTTAGAGAAAGTAACATGCTAGAGGGTGGAACTTAATAAAAGAGAGCGAGAGAAAAAAATCGTAAACAAATTAATGTAATCAATGCTAGATAATTTGTAAAGGAACGATATTTCTTAAGTTTTGTACATATGGATAGAAAGAATATATTGCCTTGTAAACATGAATCTCCTGAAAAGAAAATGTATAAACATTATTTGAGATTATGCTTCAGAAGCTGATTATTTTTTGTTTATCTGAGTAGAGCAGTACAAAGAGAATAACTAGAAACAGACATGTACTCAGCTATGATGACATCGGCACCACATAAGTACGAAGAAGACATGCTCACTACCTAACACGTTTACTTACCATGGACGTTAAGGTAAACTGATCGTTGAAGATGATGTTGCAGTTTGGGATGTGATGCCAAGCAGCGGAGATATTTTTCTTGATCATCCCTAGATGGTGTGATCGTGGCAGTCTTCAAAGATTCATAGCTGGAGCCTCGTGCGACATTAGCCTGATCTTGAAGAGCAACCGCTACATCATCTGGGATACGCCATTCCAGTACTGCAGGAGGTCTTGCCCCGTAGGCTGCACATGTGAAGTAATACGGCTCACCAGCAGTTACCGTTATATTTGTGTTGTTGTGGTAATAACTGCTAAAACTCCCATCAGATATCCTCAGCAGATATGGCCGACCTAGTGACATAAGAGGAAATAGTCACGATGAATAAACATTGCCTCGAATTGTATTTCTCCATTCTGATAGTGGAGTACTTCCTTTTCATGGATTCACTAATTACTCTCAGTCAGCCTTTCTAACACTTCGACTTCCAAATTAGGCATTGGAGTCACGTATCATTTACTTACTTTCTTTCAAAGCAATGTTTTGACTCCTTGTTTAAGATATTAAGCCGTTCAAGTTTTGGCCGAATATAAGACAATTATTGTGTAATGTTGATGGTATCATCAGGAAACTTCGTAAACAAATATATGACAAGCATGTATGAAGCTAATCAGTTGCCCCTTATATAATATGTGAACATATGAGACTTCCAGTTGTTTAAATGCTTCCCATCATAAGCAAATAAACCACGCACTGAGAGGCTCTACTTGAAATTATGGATCAAGGTGGCAGAAAAAGCACTATTTTCTGTAAAAGAGTAGCCCCGAAGAAAATAGTGTTATTTCTGTATGCGAAGAATCCATAATTTCACTCGTGGCTTGACATGATTTATATATAAATATATTCACATAATCTAAGACAGAAACCGAGGGGTTTGATATAGATTTTGATAAAAAAATACTCTCGTATGAATTTGCTTCATGTTATCCCTGACTTTTGCTGTGTAAATTCAATACAACGAATATCATACTTGGTGACAATGGTGTTACTTGGAAGCTAGCTGATCCTGTGCGCTTTTCCCCAAACGTACTGCTTACTCTGCACTGGTAATTGTCACTATCATTTCTGAACAGGGTTTTAAATGTTAAATTTCCGCTGCTTGTATCTGTCATTAAGCTGAACTTGGATTGGTCAGGAGCGGTAACCCATTTACAAGCCGGGTACAGCACACAAGAGTGAGAGGCAACCACGATGTTGTTACCCTTGGACCAAATCAGCCGCCGATTCCTTGTTTCCGGCGTGAAGGTGCAGACCAGTGTGAAATCATCCCCGATGACTGGAAGAGAATTGAATGTCTGAATAGACACTTCAAATGCATGGTATCCTGTAGGGGTGAAATTAAACACATTCCAAGGGAAACATACCTGGTATATTGCTATATCATGCATCAAAAATAGTGGGGTAGCGCAAGTCAACCCACTGCATGGGCAGTGGAACGACGGGGGTGGTGGGGAGGGGCATCGAACGTATACAGAAAATGAAATGGAAATTTAACGATTAGGAGGAGAGTGCGGGAGATGCCCCTGTTGTCTTTTTCTCGTCCTTTTCCCTTTCTCCCTTTCACATTTTCTCTCTTTTCTCACTATGTCTTCCTTGTAATTGTTTCTCACCCCTGGACGAGTGTGTGCCACCCCTATCATGGCTACATCACATATCAAATATACCCTCTGCTTAAACAATTGACCATAAAAGACGGTGACCCAATGTTACCTACATTGATTACCCGATTATTTTTTTCAATGCGTACTTGGCGTACAAAGCAATCAGTGTTAACGAGATGAACAACAAAGATATTGGTTGGTAAAAGTATTTTGTTACTTAAGGTGTGTTGCCAAATATCGGAATTGTTTTACAAGCGTTACGATTTGATAATTTTCTAGCTATGTATTTACTTGCATCATAAAATCAAGAGAGTAAATAAATGATTGCGGATTATGAGACTGCATTTCGAAAACATGAATGCACTGACTTTTCGATAGTAAAATAAATTGTTTAAACTGTTAAATCTCCCTGATTTTCCGCCTGGGCTAAATACAAACGAATTGTATATAGTGAACATGAAATTAAATTTACCTGATTTGGAGATGATAACGGCAAGAAAAAGAAGAACATCTGCACAAATCGCCATCATTAATTATCAATCGAATCTTGCCATTTGGAATTCAAATTGATGACCTTTCAACACAAATTATCGATGACTATGGACGCAAGCAGTCAGTACAAAAAGAGCGAATCCTTTTGTACTGATAAACCATATTGAGGAATCTTTAATGATTTATAGCCTTCGAAGTTAAACAAAAAACATTGTGTTTATCTGACACTAATTAGGTTTCACAAAACCATTAATTTGAAATGAGAGTATGCGAGAAATTTAAACAAGTGAAACAAAAAACATTGTGTTTATCTGACACTCATTCAGTTTCACCAAACCATTAATTTTAAATGACAGTATGCGAGCTGTATACATTCAAACAAGAAAGGCGCTCTTTCTCTTCAGACATTGCGACAAAATAACTTCTAATGAGAAAATTAGACTTTCATTAATTAAACAATTTTTCCATAGGCTTTTAATGTAATTGTAGCGATTAATATTTGGTGCATATGATAACAAATCTAATTGTGTTTATGCACTTTATACTCAAACGAATTTATATGTTTGGTGTCTTTCCAGACTCTCTGTTTGTCTGTCAGTCTCTCTTCTCAATTTCTTCCTGTCCCTTTGTCTACTCGTCTCCCCTTGTTAGTGTTTAGTGTACTTGTACACCACTCTAGGACATATAATAAGCGGAGTCATATCTCCTGTAATACACACGTAATCAAATTGTTTTCCCCTACTCTCTTTCTCTCCCACTTCCCCTTTGTCATCGTTCTTTACTCTTCCTCAATATATCCCCTCTTTATATTCCCCTATTTAGTACCTTATTTTCCTTTAAAATGGCAGTAATCAGTACTTTGAAAATTTACTAATTTGATGTTTTAATCATACCATACAATAAGATACTCTGCAATATTACTCATAATAACAATGGCAGAATTTCTGTAAGTTTAAATATTGAAAAGGGGTTAAGACATGGGTGTCCCCTTTCATCGTCACTATCTGTCTTGATGGAAGAAAGAATTCATGTTGGTACACATGCAGGTCCAAATATAAATTGTGCTAAAACCAAACTTCTTAAATTGAATATTGAAATTGAATCCCAGCAAGTAGAATGTACTTAAAATCCTGTAAAATACCTAGGAATATATTATGTACGAAAAATGCTAAAGAACTTGAAAAATATAATTGGCACAGTAAAATTGATAATATTCATAATATTATTCGAGTGTGTACAATTAGAGATAAGAGAACTAGGCAATTGCATTTGAAATTTCTCAACAGTAGTTTACCTTCAAAAGAAAATTTTCTCAAATGGTGCGTAATTAAGGACACAAATGTAGATATTGTGAGGAAGTTGAAACAACTTGTCATTTTGTGAAGAAAGCAACTGTACGAACATGAATTGCAATTGCTCGACATTTATTTCCGCTTCAAGGCGTTAACATTTAAAATAGGCAATATCTGCCTGTAATACCAATACACATACATGATGCAAATTGCTATGTACGAACATGAAAACTCAGGAACATAATTCTGCGAAACTCAAAACCAAAATACATGTAATATAATCCTATCTGCAATATCAAACTGTGAGAATTAATTTTTTCAGAATAATCCTGAGGATCTCTGGTCACGTGATCACCAGAAAGGATAGTAGCTCCTCCCGGTAGCCCCCCAATTCATGGGGCTCTGAACGTGATCCACCAGCAAGATAGTAACTCCCGCTGATATCCCCCTCTTCTTGGGGTTCCTGTCCCCCTCATCACTCCTAAACGCGGACGCGTATCCCGGCCTGCTTGGCCAAAGATATTGGCAGTCCCGCGTGTTCAAATTAAATTATATAAAATTCAAACCTATATACCGTAACGGACTTAAACTACCATCCTTGTTCTCTGAATGAATATGTATTCTCTAACCTTGAAAACATCTACAAAAACATACATATAACGATAATTACATGTATACTCGTGATCGATCTCTCCAATCACCCCCAACCTCCCAACCATAAAACAACACGTCACAATGACCTGTAACTTGACACACAGGATTAAAATCTCCGTGCGGCCCAGCCTCCCAACCGTAAGACATGTGATAATGGCCTGTAATTAAACACAGGATTAAGTTCTCCATGCAGCCCAACCTCCCATCCGTAAATCATGTGAAAATGACCTGTAGATAAATACAGGATTTAACTGTCCATGCAGCCCAACCTCCCATCCGTAAATCATGTGAAAATGACCTGTAGATAAATACAGGATTTAACTGTCCATGCAGCCCAACCTCCCATCCGTAAATCATGTGAAAATGACCTGGAGATAAATACAGGATTTAACTGTCCATGCAGCCCAACCTCCCATCCGTAAATCATGTGAAAATGACCTGTAGATAAACACAGGATTAAGTTCTCCATGCAGCCCAACCTCCCAACCGTAAGACATGTGATAATGGCCTGTAATTAAACACAGGATTAAGTTCTCCATGCAGCCCAACCTCCCATCCGTAAATCATGTGAAAATGACCTGTAGATAAATACAGGATTTAACTGTCCATGCAGCCCAACCTCCCATCCGTAAATCATGTGAAAATGACCTGTAGATAAATACAGGATTTAACTGTCCATGCAGCCCAACCTCCCATCCGTAAATCATGTGAAAATGACCTGTAGATAAATACAGGATTTAACTGTCCATGCAGCCCAACCTCCCATCCGTAAATCATGTGAAAATGACCTGTAGATAAACACAGGATTAAGTTCTCCATGCAGCCCAACCTCCCATCCGTAAATCATGTGAAAATGACCTGTAGGTAATTACAGGATTTAACTGTCCATGCAGCCCAACCTCCCATCCGTAAATCATGTGAAAATGACCTGTAGATAAATACAGGATTTAACTGTCCATGCAGCCCAACCTCCCATCCGTAAATCATGTGAAAAAATCCTGTAGATAACTACAAGGTTTAACTGTCCGTGCAGCCCAACCTCCCAACCTTAAAACGATGTGTGACAATGACCTGTGAACAGGATTAACTCCCCGTGCAGCCCAACCTCCCAACCTTAACAGGGTGTCACTAAGAAAATGTAATAGACTCAGTTTAAGACTTCAAGACCACCAGAACCTTACTCAAAGTGTTTACACTAACATAGTGCTAAATACACGTGTGCAGGGCTCTGATCAAGGGCACAAAAGTGTTACATATGAAGTGAATTTTAAAAGTCAATTATAGACTGTGGCAACATTATTTTTGTAATCTGCAAACATTATGCAACATATAGCTAAAAAATCAGACCTTAACAAATTGCCGTTAAGTGGCAATCAGTAGCTAAATATCACATCATCAAAAATGTTACGTACATAACTCGGTGTCCACTTCATGCTGATATTTCCCTTATAATTTTACTTTTTCTGACAAAGTACATTAGATGTTAAAACATACTGTAAACAAAACTTAAAACCACTGCCATATCAACTTTTTTCAATTTAGTTATTAGAATATGGCCAAAACAAGTGTGGACACCGAGTTATGTACAGTACATCTTATTCTATACATGCTTTCTCTTTGCCTCATTGTCAGATAAGGTTTTGCATTAGTCTGATAACGACTTCAATTGAAGGAATGATGTGTTTCCTGAATGAAACATAATTTGCAATGTGTAAATAGTTTGTAAACTACTATTACAGGACTGAAGTGTAAGATTTCTGTACTTAATCGTACATAACTGTGGACACCAAAAGTAAGTAGTTTTACATTCAAATAATAACTTCTTGTTCCTTAAATTCGATAAATGGTTGTTTAAATGAAAATGCAGAAGGGTGCAATTCATGCTGTATGGAATAAATAAATTTATTTATGATAATTATTTCAAATTTTTGATCGGTAGTAACGTACATAACTCGGTGTCTTTTCATAATGGTGTCTTAGTTATGTACATGACATGAAAAAGTTAAAACTGCAATATTTTGTAATATTCTTCTCACCAAATCAGATGTGTGTATGTCTTATACATTTTTTACTACCTTACCATGACAAATAACTAAATATGGGTGGTCTTATTGGAAAAACAAAACATGGAATACGTACATAACTGTCACGTACAAAACTCGGTGTCCACATTCATTGTTGATTAAATAACGCATACAAGTTAAAATGCGGAATCCAATGTTATCAGTGCTCTTCATTCACCTATATACACCATTACATTGTCATTTTGAAAGTATACAATATGTTTTTGTATAGATTCTGGTGCACTGGTATGTACATAACTGCAGGACACCAAACATTTTCCATTTAGACATCTAAATATTTTTAAAACCATGACCCAGAATGAGATGATCTGATTGGAAATCAAAGATAAAGTGAAACTAAACATTATAACATTGCAAGCTTGTAAATAAATCAATTATTTATACACCATTCTTCAGTTAGTAAGGTTTGAAATTTGCAGGACACCAAAGTTATGTACAAATCACAAAAATTGTATCACATGTAAATAGAATAAGAAAGTAAAATACAAGGAATTAACTCAACAGAAATGTTAATTATTACATAGATTCTACATCAAGATGAAAAAAAATCATAAGTTTTGCATCCTATTAGTAAAAATCTGGTAACCAAGTAGTGCATGTTTTGAATGTAACATTAAAAGTGCTGAAAATATGCCTTTTTTCATCATAAAATTGCTCTAAAATCTTTAATTTGAACTCAATGAAGCTGAAACCTTGTTTTGAGCTTCCCCAAATGATACTTTGTAATATAAAAATGCTAATTTGTGTCTGGGTCTCATGGTTTTGGATAATTGAACAATTTCCCAGTGTTCAATCTAAGTGTACCCTTGATCTGAGCCTTGCACACATACATCCTACCCTGGGCACTTCCTGCCCGGCCTTCCAACTAACTGCATAATCAAAGCTAAACAATACACAATATGCAGCATAACCTCCACGCCCAGTATCTCCATATCTGAACTTTGCCACCTTGTAATATTAATACTATTCCTGTGCCAAAGTACCTGCCCCATACCTTTCTCCTAACCACCTAACCTTAAGGCAGGCTATAGCCAGTGCAGGCAACATAACCACTGTGACCTCTGCCCTAATATATGTCACTCCAACATAACTCCAGCTTAAATCCTTTGTGGTTCTTGACTCGGGACTAAGGCTTGAACTATGTACCAACTTATGGAGAAGGTTATGACTATTTCCTATTTTCAGACATGCCCAATTAAATCCACCTTAATGTACCAGAATTTGCAACTACCACGCTCCCCAATCTTTGGCCTTGGAGCAACATGTGTGCATAAATCATATCCCCTTAACAACCATAATACATCATTGTCTTTAACTGTTTCAAACATGTCTGAGTAACAAACCCCCACTAACTCTTCCTCATTCGTTGTTACACAACCTCGTAACGTGTGAACCCTAAATAATCACTTGGGAATGGGTGGGGGGGAAACAATCGACTGCCTTGAACGGAAAATGAAGCGAGAATGGCTATTCAAAGCGCGCTCATTTGCACGCATAACTTTGCCAAATTATTTCCGCACTAGAAAATGTTCACATGCACACCACATGAGTCGGATCTTTACGCGCATGTTTTGATACTTCTGACCCCAAAGTTTGTTGACCTGATTCGAACTCTTGCTTCTCCCAAAATGTGCTGATCAGTTTATGCTGATCACATTATTTTGTGAAGAAAGCAACTGTACGAACATGAATTGCAATTGCTCGACATTTATTTCCGCTTCAAGGCGTTAACATTTAAAATAGGCAATATCTGCCTGTAATACCAATACACATACATGATGCAAATTGCTATGTACGAACATGAAAACTCAGGAACATAATTCTGCGAAACTCAAAACCAAAATACATGTAATATAATCCTATCTGCAATATCAAACTGTGAGAATTAATTTTTTCAGAATAATCCTGAGGATCTCTGGTCACGTGATCACCAGAAAGGATAGTAGCTCCTCCCGGTAGCCCCCCAATTCATGGGGCTCTGAACGTGATCCACCAGCAAGATAGTAACTCCCGCTGATATCCCCCTCTTCTTGGGGTTCCTGTCCCCCTCATCACTCCTAAACGCGGACGCGTATCCCGGCCTGCTTGGCCAAAGATATTGGCAGTCCCGCGTGTTCAAATTAAATTATATAAAATTCAAACCTCCACCCAATACCTTTTTTTTTTTTTTTTTTTGTGATGAATTAATTAATTTATTATTATTATTTATTTTTTTTTAAACTAGATTCAGCTTCTATACAGATCTCTTGAGATCTCCTACTTTCTCCCCCGGTTGCTGTAGGTATTCATCCTGACCTATTCAACCATACACCTATGATGTCATCATATGAACTATGCTCATTGCCGTTCACTTCTACACTTTTGTCATGCATTAAAGTTGGGTAACTATACATTTCATGTTGAGGTGTTAATGCATCTGCATTCTAAACTGTTTGGAGCTACTCCTGCTGCGCGAGGAAAGATAGGGGCAAAACCGGCTATTGTGATCGGACTTAAAGATCCGTCGAGCTAGCTACATTTCGTAGTCGGGAAAATTCCCCTATGGCCCACTGGTTCCTGAAACATTTAGTGCGACCAAGTCTTACTGACTCCAGTCCTTGCCAGCAGACTCAGGCTCCCTTATCACTAGACAATTATAATGTAGTGCCATGTGACTTCAGATTTTCCAGATTCAAAATCAAAACATTTCCACCTCATAATGTAAACAAAGCCAAAATACATTTACATTGACGAATCATACATCACCCTTTTACATGCGCACTGACTGCCTTATCCTCAGAGGTAAACAAATTTGTGTCACAGTATATATCTTTTATAGATTACTTATTGAAACAAGCATGACTTGACAGTACAGAGTTATATATTCAATGTATCAGAATCTTCCACGACTGAATTACTTTTCAGTGTGTAATAGTATTTCTCATGCCTCCCGTTACCTGGATATCATCTTATATTTTCAAACCCAACCTCATGGAATAACCCAAATATAACTCAATTCAACTAATTGACTTTTATCGCTCACTTTAGGTTTTCATAGAATACTATTGACATTAGGCTGGATCTGTTCAGAGAAGGCCAGTGTCCTTGGCTGCAGATTCGAATTTATCGATGAGCATGTCCGAGCCCACATCTGAGAGATGAATTCCATCCCTATGGAACAGACTGTGCTCTTTGGCATCTATATTGTGCACTATTATTGATGTGTTCACCATCTGGGAGATTCTCCTCTTTGCGAATTTGTTAAGTGACTTCCGCACACCATCCATTGCCTCTTGTGATGTTGGGCCTGGTCTGCTACCGTAGTAAAACCATCTTGGAAGAAAACCAGACCAGGCTATGTGGGTTCCTGGCATTCTTGCTCGTAGAGTTTGAATTGCTGTATCGATTGCGATTCTGCAACGGCATGCATCTCTCTGACCCAAGTCGTTTGTTCCCAGGTGAACGATCGCCAGTGCAGGTGGTGCGTTGTAATTCAACCTATTTGTGACCATTCGGGGGAGGTCATGGAGAGTAGCACCTCCTTGACCATGCCACTGTCCTGCACCCTTCTCTGCTCCCATGTGCAGGCGGTTCTGTGCAGTGGCTCGCTCTTTGGCCCTTCTTACGATACTGTCCCCCACTATCCAGACTCGGTTGCGTACTCGTCCTGAAATAAAATAGTTAAACTCCCGAAAGTAACATGTTCATATATTTGGGAAGAACAAAATAGAAAACTTTCTTGTGAGCTTTATTTTCATAGTTGTAATAACTCCCTAGTACTTAGTATGGAGTAAATATAACTTATCTTATATAGCGCAAATAAACTTCACTGCGCCACCTACCCATCTTCCTAATTTGTTCTGGTGGCACACCATTCAAGGCAGCTGTGGTAGCTGCCCCAATTCGGAAAGAGTGAGTCCCATACCGACTAACATTCGCCCCAATTTGCTGAATGTTCTTTTTCAGGACTGCAGTGAACTGGTACCTTGTAAGGGGGGGAGCCATTCTCATGACAGAATCGTAGACCCTCTACCTGTGGCCTTGCTTAACCCGAAAAATGTCAATCTTTTGGTAGGCCCCTCGGATTTCTCTGCCGCTAATGGAACCCCTAACAGATTCCTTTGAGAACTTGTACCATCTCGAGGCATGACACGCCCCCGTGCTCTATTAAACTAACACACAAGAAGTCATCAACATAGTGTATAATCCCGTTTGAGCCACTTCGCTCCCGAACACAATATTCTATGAATGTGGAAAAAGTCTCGAAATACACTGGAGCACATCTGACCCCCATGGGCACGCATTTGTCGAGATAATATTTCCCCTCAAATTAGACCCCTAACACCTCAAAATCTTTCGGGTGCATAGGCAACAATCGAAAGGCGGACTTAATATCCTCCTTAGCCAAGTCAGCTCCCATTCCAGCCTCGGCGACCATCTCAACCGCTGTATCAAATCTAGTATATTCCACTTTACAATGCTCATCTGCAATAAAATCATTCACAGGGTATCCAGGCGGGTATGATAAATGATTGATTAATCGATAATCCCCCGGGGATTTCTGTGGCACCAGGCCAATAGGGTTAGTTCTCTCTTATTCTTGGATGTCGCGCCGACAGGTTTCAATACCAATCTCCCGTCTTCCTGAGTCATTGCCAAATTCGTCCTTTGTTCGTCTCTAGCTTCCCACTGTGTATGTGCCATCACCTCTTGGGCATTCACTAACACATTAAAATCCACATACTCGCCTTTCCATATTTTCTCCCTAATATTATTGGGAATGGCCGAGCCTAATCTATCTCCAACTGGCCGTAGTGGGGATTGGGGCGGGGAGTCATTTACTGTGAACCCGGACCTATGCTCGGTATGTGGTACCGATGAATTACCGATACCTGTGTAGCTAGGTCTGCTGTTATTATCATACTGACTTCCGATTGGCCTAAATCTATATTGAATGCCTCTTGAGACATGCCCTTGATTCCCAGACTCCAAGTCAACATGGGGCACGATTGTAGGGAACGAAATTAAAAATGAGTTCGCCCCTGTTATATGACTATTATCTGCCCCTCTGTGTGGCCTGGGGCTTATCGTACCGACCCCAGCACTAATTGCTGTGCAATTAGCCATAAATCTAACTTCGATTGAAGTAGCATTAATACTAGTGGGTAGATCAAAATCTAGCTCTATCCGTACCTCACCTGTTGACTATAACTGCAACGGTGATCCCGGCTAGTGCTGGTGGGATGCCTGCTGCCGATAATGCCGGGATCGCTTCAGGTAGGCCTACTCCGCTGTCTACTATTAGCGGCCGAGACTGCACTGCCCGTGCCCTCTCTGTGCTGCTTGCCTGACGACAGCGCCTCGCCCGTCCGTTGATGCTTGTGGGTGAGCCACTGCTGGCCGGAGTTTGTGCTGAATTGTTAGTTTTCTTGCTAATTGAGCTGGCTCTAGTGCCCTTCCGACTCTTTTCAGCTGTTCTCTGTCTTTTCTGCTGGGCATTAGCACCGCCATTGGCGCACTCATTGGTCTTTCTCTTTCCCATTTCGCTATTTTTTTTATTTTTTATCTTTTGCAGCTCTAAAACAATCGACTGCCTTGAACGGAAAATGAAGCGAGAATGGCTATTCAAAGCGCGCTCATTTGCACGCATAACTTTGCCAAATTATTTCCGCACTAGAAAATGTTCACATGCACACCACATGAGTCGGATCTTTACGCGCATGTTTTGATACTTCTGACCCCAAAGTTTGTTGACCTGATTCGAACTCTTGCTTCTCCCAAAATGTGCTGATCAGTTTATGCTGATCACATTATTTTGTTTACACTGTAAACTAGAACGAACATTTTGGAAAATCATTCAAAGGCTTTTATATCACCTTTTCAAGATAAATATACGTTTAAATGAAGGTAAACAAATACAGCGAAAATTCTGTATGGGTTTGATTTTAAGATAGTGTTGAACTTATATTTGGAAAGTGTAAGTAACTATACATTTGGAAAAGAAGGTGAAGTTCTAAAAAATATACCAATGGTTTCTGTACGACCTTGATTTATTTTAATTGTATGTATGTTTTTGCTAATAAATACCTCGAAAGAGGATGACAAAAAATAGATACACTCTGCAATATTGCACTCATGATATTCGTGTTTGTTTTATTATACTTCCTTTTGGAACAATTGTTTCTTACGTTATGTATGTGTTCATGTTGTACTTATTAAGTCTGTCAATATTGTATGTATGTTGTTGTTATTGCGCAGGACCCACATGGGTAGCAGTTTGTTAAGTGAAAAGGCAACACTGCTTAAATTTGCAAAATTATTATTCTGTTTTATTTACTAATAAAAAGCGCGTTGAGCGTGTTTATGTAAAGGCGCTGTATAAATATCAATATGAATGTATGCAAATATGACTGCAAAAAATAAATGAATGCAAATTCAAATAAACAAAATTATTTAACGGATTGTTACTGCCCACCATCGATGAAACACGGCAGAAACTCGCAAAGGATTGACCAGACTATAATACAACTTTAACGACCGGTGATAATTTGCAATCATCTTGCAGATTCTCATTCATTATGAAATGTCCAAAACTATTCCGATTTTTTTTGGTCGAGGAAGAGAAATATTTGATGACGTTCGTCCATGTTGTGTCATTTCTTTGGATATAAGTAGGGGCGTTGTCTGAATCATCCTGCAACCTAACATTATATTTGTAAAATTAATCAATTAACGATGGGCATTAACGGTTCTCGATGTCTGAATGAGTGGATACAAAGGCAAGTAGCTGATATGCTTATTCAATTCTCTCTTGCGCTTCGAAAGTGAAAGGAATTTATCTCCCTGAAGAGCATAAATGCGCTGCTAGTTTAAAATAGAAGGGGGCTTCGGAAACTTATGTAAGCGGAACGTTTTGCTGTATTACTTTAATCCATACTATCAGTCAACCAATGAAATGTTGAAGTTTTTATTCTGAACTTCAGAAATGTAAATTGTATCGTAACCTGATGTTTAATCCGGGTTTCCAGGCAACGAAAAGAGATGAATATGTCGTTTGGTTTTGGTCGACGATCAGCCGAGAAGGTGAATCGGAAATAACTGCATTATAAGGTTAATAAGTGATAAAGACAAAAAGAAGAAAGTAGGGCCGTTCCATTAATTGTTAACTAATGCTTTTCATTGAATGATGCTAGATCCCTAATGAAAACATTAAATTCATTTGCATCTAAACACAAATATATATTTATATTTATCATTAATGATTCAGGTCACTGAATTAATCACCGAAACATGTTGAATGCCCCAAACAAGCTCATCGTGAGCTTCGCGTTAATTTGAATGCAAGAAGTAGGAAATTGTACGCACATTCGCGAATTTGATTTCACCAAACATGAATAAGAGTGTCGATAAATGAAACTGATTGCTCGGATTTGTAATCTTAATGCCCGTATTCACCTGCGAGCGACCTATATGTGAATTTGAATGCACGTTCATGAAAGTGAATGAAACAAATGCGAATTTTTTTTTTTTTTTTTAAATTTATAAGAAGAAAACAAAACAAAAAACAATAGCCTGCAAAACTTTTGGAGAAAGTTGGTAACATGTAAACAGACCAATATCCTACGCAGTCTTAGGAGATTCTCTATTTACCAAAAGTGTAAGAGAAATTTAATACTCACATGATATGTTAAAAACCATGCTATCATTCACTGACCGCATTGCAGGCGTTGTAGGTTGAACCGCCTGGCAGAGAAGAGGTTTCCCATGATCAATTCTCTTTGGTATGAGGGTAAGAGTGCTTACAGCATCATACCGATCGGCTTCATTCATTGAATACTTTAGAGACGAATCATGAGTCACATTTCTAGATCCGATGTACCAATGGATGAGCGGAGCAGGGTATCCATTAACAGCACTGCATCTTACAAAACCTTCTATACCGATGTGTAGAGCCTCGGGGGTATTCATTTCAACACCATCTGGTGAGCCTTTACGAAGAAAACAAAAAATTAGTCATTGGTAAACCCTTAACGAGTCAAATTGTCCTTTGGTAAAATGTAGAAGCTTAATAATTAGTTATACAACGAGGAAGAGAGGCACGATGATCATCGTGGTGAAAAAAAAACACATTGTTACAATTTCCCTTCTAGTCCCAGGAGACGCCAAATTATGAATTATGTTGGCAGTTTCGATAAAATTTGGTAGATATTGAAGAAAAAACAGTAACATCGTTTGAATTATAAGTGGTAGGCGGAATTTTCATTAACAACATTTCCGTTTAAGTTCAATCAAGACTGAATACTCGATAATGAAAAACATTAACTCACCATAAACCATCAATTTGGCTTTGCGTAGACTAAGGGATTTTCCCAGAGATGCAAAGCACTGGAGGTGCATTCCGTGGTGTTTCTTTTCTGGATGTATCTTGATGGTACTTTCGGAGTCAAACAAACTACCATCTACTGCACTGCGATACTTTGAAAAACTTATGTTACTGGGAAGACTTGTATTGGCGTCAAGTCTCCATGAAAGTTTAGCTGCTGGTAGTGATCCAATACTTTTACAAGTGATTGAAGTCAATAAATCTTCTTGAACATAAATGATTCTTGATCCTTGTCCGTGTTCTTCGCTTTCTCCAGATGCAAAAAGCAACATGCTAGAGGGTAGAACTTAATAACAGAGAGTGAAAAAAAAGAAGATCATATACACAATCATGTACAAAATGCCATATTATGTTTTAAGGAAAGATATTTAAGATCAGTTTCTACTCAAGGATTGAAAGAATAAACTTAAAATAAAAATATGAATCTCCTGAATAAAAATTCGTAATATTAAGACCTCGGTTCCATAAGGTACTGTATCCATTAATAATCCAAGCTCTGAGAAAAACACGAATTTATTATTATCATAGTTAGCAATGTCAGTTTGGAATGAAACTTTGGCTAATTATACCATTGTATGAAGTGTGTGGATGTAGTAAATTTTGTTAATGCTTTTTTTCATTTTTGTGTGGAAATTCAGCTAATTGGAAGCGTCAGTGTATGAGGCTAATGGAAATGTGTACATTAATGCCCCCCCCCCCCTAAAAAAAAAAAAAAAAAAAAAAATTGAGAACAAAATTGATGTAGTGCCTTTTAGAACCAAGTTCTTCAAATATTCATTGAGATTTTGGCCACAAACTACTTAAATTATGATATCTGAGTAGACCGGTACATAAAGAATAAACAGAATCAGACATGGACTCATATTTTATGACACCAGAATCACATTTCAGCGAAGCGATTATGCTCTGTACTTTATGCGTGTATACCTTGAACATTCAGGTTAACTGAGCATTGCATATCATTTTGTAGTTCTGGATGTGAAGCTACGCAGTGGAGATTCTTTCCTTGATCATTCGTAGAGGGTGTGATGGTAACACCCCTCCGAGAGATGAATATGTCATCTACTACGACATCAGACTGATCTTGAAGAACACCGGTTACATCATCTGGTATATGCCATTCCAGTATTGCAGGTGGCCTGGCCCCGTATACTTCACATGTGATGTCATAATGCTCACCAGCAGTTACAGTTGTATTGACGTTGCGGTGGTAAAAACGGCTCGACCTCGCATCAAAGATAGTGATCATAAAGGGCTGAGCTGACGACAAAAGAGGGAATATTCAAGATGAATGAAGGTCGCTTCGAATAGTACTTCTCCATTCTGAAAATCTACTTTCTTGGGATGGAAGCACGAACTATTCTAAAATCGCCGTTCAGAGATTACCACTTCAAAGTTCAACATTGGAGCATCACAAACCTAATTCATTTAAACGCTATGGTTTTACTCAATGTTTAAGTGGCTGCCAACTAGAATTATTGAGACAATCATCAATGTACATAATCGTAGTCCCCTACCCGTACGATATCTACAAGCAAACCTTCAATATTTCACAAACTATAATTGTGACGGTAAAATCAGGACGATTGTTAAAGTAATGATATGAGAAGCACGTATCAAGTTATTCTTTGTCTCTATTTATAATATGTGGATAATGTGAGACTTCCATTTGTTGTATAACTTCCTATAGTGATATTTACATAATACAACACAGGAAAAGTAAGGATTGATTACAATTGTAATCAAAAGTACACTCTATAATCAGGAATAGACCATTTGTTATCCTTGATGTATGCTGTGTAAATTCAATATAAATATTAATATACCTGGTGACAATGGTGTGACTTGCATGCTACTTGATCCTGAATTCCCTCCCCCGTATGTACTGCTGACTGTGCACTGGTAATTGTCGTTATCAATTCTGTCAAGCGTATTTAATGTTAAATTGACGCTGGAAATATCTGCCGTTAAGCTAAACTTGGATCGGTCAGGAACGGTAACCCATGTACAAGCCGAATGCGGCAAACAAACGTGAGAGGCAACCACGATGTTGTTACCCTTGGTCCAAACTAGCCGCCGATATCGGCTTTTCGGCGTGAAGGTGCAGACCATTGTGAAGTCTTCCCCGTTGACGGGAAGAGAATTGAATGTCTGAATAGACACTTCAAACGCATGGTTTCCTGTATGGGTGAAATAAAACATAATTATTCCAAGGGAAGGATTATGTAGCAATCTATTGCTTTTAAATATGTTTGCTTCCATTTCGTTATTACAAGGCCCAAATTGTTATCTAGGCTTAATAAACCTAAACTTATATTCAAACATGAACTAAAATTTACCAGATTTGGAGACGATGACAGCGAGAGACAGAAGAACTTCTGCACAAATCAACATCATTTTTCAGTCATCGTATCTTGCTATTCAAAGATACGCTATTTTACAACTCTATCGAATAATGCACCCTAATATTATGAAAACAAGAATATGGAAGAGACTCCCTGATGCTGTTTTTGAGTTGAAAGTGAAACAAATATTATGATGGATGCTAGCATTTGTATATGTCCTTCTGACACAGGTTCAGTTTCAACAACTTCACCGAACCATCAATTTGAAATGACAATAAACAAGGTATAACTTATTAGACAATAGGGGCGCTCTTTCTCTTCAAACATTGTGGCAAAATTACTTCAAATTTGAAGATATCAAAACAATATGCAATGTAAAATTGTCCAAGGCTTTCGATGTCAATGTAGTAATTAATATGTATCACGTGTGATACCAAAACCTATCGTGGTTTTCACTTGCTTGATTCAAAAGTTCATATTAGAACAAAATGAGGTAGCAAAGTATATATCTTTACCATTTCCGGACTAAAAAATGAGTACACTAACGAGAAATACAAAATGGGTTGGGTTAAGAATAGGGAAGAACGTTTATTACTTTACTGAACACACTCTTGGCATTAATTCATGTTATGTATTCATTATGAATATCATATATGTATAGTTAGGTAAAATATATTTCTTGTTATTCTTCTTTGTAAACTCGATGTAATAAAGCCTTTGAGCTGCCTTAAGAAAAGAAATTTTCAAACACACGAACAACAATAACAAAAATATGTCTTGTAGTATTTGACACTAGTTATTTTTGTCTGGAGAGAAAGTTGTCTTTGAGAAATGGCTAAGGCAGTATTTGGACCCCCTCCAAAAAACAAACAAACAAACAAACAAAAACACTCGCGCGCACAGCGCACACATACACAGAGCCTTGTACCCACGTAGACAGCAAGGCAGCTGCACAGCCAGTTTGTCGTTTTTTTAATTGTAAGATTTTATTATGATAAATAAACGAATATATTATGAAGTCTGATTACAAGCATTATACCGAAATATCTTTTGATTTCAAATATTCTTATGAGATCTGATATATAAACGATTTTTAGGCTATGATTAATAATCTTAATTTGCAATTGAATAGATACGTTTTTTATTGGTTTCCAAACTTCCTTTAAATTATTGTTGAATCACCAAATATTGTCTCATTATTTCATAAAAACAACAGTTATTAGATGTTAAAACATAGCCAGTCAGCGATGTATTTATGCCCATACATGATATTAACGTTGACATTTTGTTAGCAACTAATATAGACAGTATTAAACCTTTAAGGCACTGATAATAAGGATAGCCTAAGTTGTGTCTTTGGCATGAGGCAGATCAAAATTTAGCGAGTTTAAACCAATTGAATTACATAGGAAAAATAATAAAAACATAAATAGCATATAGTCGTAATTGAGAACTTATACAAACTGAGATTGATAAATCAATTACCAAGCACCTACGACGAATGTTAGCTTCATGAACTGATGAGGGAAGTCGGCCGTAAAATAATGTTAAAGACTTCTGAGAGAACTGGTTGATAAAACAGCCCAGACATTCTTATATTACAGGTTTTTATTAAAGTAGTTAAGCTGCTTTGGGCCCGTGTGGAATTGTTCAAAATGCGTATGGGTTGATACGTTGTAAAATGTATTCAGCTAGCTCTAGTACACACCGCCTCAAAGCGGAAATCTGATTTTTCTCTGATCCATTATTCAAGTCGGAGGAACGCTTGCCATATAGAATCCGCCTACAAGGAACACAGGTTGCCAGGCAACGGGTAAAGTTGAAGATGTCGGCCGGTAGGTGGATCGGGGATCGCTGTAAAACATACGATGATAACAAAGGTAGAAGGAGCATAACCAATGAATCATCTGCCCCTTGTCATCGTTATCATGTTATTTAAGATTTCCTTTCATCATGGTATTTTACCTTTTTACAATCGCTCACACAAAATGCAAGTCATGTTACTAAATTGAACTATTTTTTTTTTCATTCAGGAAGTATTGAATATTATGAATAGTTTGTTTAGCTAATGACGTCCTTTTCATACCAAGCAACAACAGGTTTACGAAGAAAAAAATTAGTGTCAACTGTGTTAATCTTTAAAAGATGGACTAATATTAATCGTGCTTAACAAAAGGCGACTCAAAAGAAAGATGGTCAAGGGAGAAATACCTAACATGTTGTATTACAATATATATTTGCATTGCATTCCTCACGTGTACAATTTTAGGGAAAGGCTTTACAAAAGCGCGATTTTTGGCACGTTAGTCATTTTTTTTAATCAAAAACATTAATTTTAGATAGGGTGCCATGAAATCGGTGAATGGCATCCTAGTTTAAAAAAAAGCTAATTTATGCAAGTTTTATGCAAGAATTAGGGTAAGGCTCACTCAAGTATCACAGGAGATCTTGTATCCTTTGATTCACAATTGACCTCACGAGGCTCTCGTTATTGTTACGTGTGTATGGTTGATGTGGCCGTCCGGGTGGACGTCGTTACCAATGAGGGGTCTCGTGGGTGGAGCTAATAATGTTAGACAAACGAGCGTGTTATTTTGACAGCTGCCTCCATTTATTTCGTCTTCCTAGTTTATAATCATATATGTAAATACAGTTCGAATTTCAAGGACCGTATTCTACTAATTCAGTTAAATCCGACAGTAGGTCTAGGATCTTTTTTAACAACGGAAACATAGACCTTACACTAATTTCCTTTGTTAACCCTAGTTTTTTTATGAAACCTTAATCCCAGCATCACCAATTTTACAACAATATGAGCATATACATGTCGATATACTTTACTTTGAATCAGTTATTTACGTATAGATCTTCTTATTGTATTTTATATATCCGAATCTTTAAGCATGTACAATTTGACCACAAATATAATATTACCAAGTAACATTTAAAATGGTGGTTTATTATTGATAATTATGCTTCTGAAATACTTATAGCTTGTGGGTAAATAGTTTATAGGCAAGATCTAGAAGTGGTGTTATACCACTATGACTGATTGATAATATATTCCATTTTAATTCTGATTCTGAACAGAGTATTTTCATAATTTATAATTTCAATATATTTACCTGGTATTTGTACCTTTAAGTGTATGTTTCTTGATCCTCTGTAGGTATTATACTATGATGCCAGTATTGTCGTCACTCTACATTGGTTAATGCTGCTGTCATTTTTGTCCAAATATAACATTTAAAAGGTTTTGTACCATTGCCTTATAAAGAAAGACTGCGGGTTTTCACCTTTGTACCCTGTTGCTCGCCGCAAGAAGTACTTGTTATGCTCATTTGCCTTCAAATGTCCATATTCCTTTTGTGCCCGTGATACGCTGATAGAGAATATGCTCATTAGTAAACGACGCCTTGATACTTATTTCCCATCACGGAGACAGTCCATGTTCCTTCCCCCTTCTTCATGTGATATGTGATCTCCCATGATTCTTAAATTCTAACCCTATGGTGTCATTACTAAGTGTCATGGTTCTTTTTTTGTGTGTTGTGTTTTAAATGCTGATGATGATGATATCATTCATATTTGTTGTCTTCTATTCTATATATTTATGAAATCCAGATTATTCAATATCGTTCTTTACTTATTCACATGTCCTCGTTACTAGTAGAGAATGTATAGTTATGTATGATATATACTGGATATTTGTGTAGCGCCCTCTATACGCAACGTCGACTATCCCTTTATAGAGAAGGTTGAGTACTGGGGAGAGGTGAACAATAATTTCTGAGCGTTATTATTGTTTTTATGCAAGTGCGGAAAGACATAAAAATGACAATTAACAGTTTGAAAATAAGGCTGGATTTTAATGTGATATGTTTGTAAAGTACCATATTTATCTTAATGTGTAAAGTACTTCGTACTATACCAAGACTGGGTCAAGTTTTCTATCATTCTGATGAATCCAGAATCTTGCAGTACATCATCAATACTTATATGCTACATGATCAACATTTCTCATCGAATCCACACTGTTTCCTTTACAATGCAATCGTATGACCAGAACTCAACTTTATCTTTAAGTCTAGTGTTCTCTATCTCTCTAGCTGCTTTGTATACAATTTTTGCATTGCAGGCCTCCTATCCTCTTACTCTGTCGTCCTCCGTTCATTCTGTCATTGAAACTTCATCCACAAATAGCCCTTCTCTCTCCATGTAAATATCTTTATTTCCTTGACATCATTCATAAATACTTTACACTTTTTCTGTCACATATTATTCTCCCACATTTCTAGTTTCCAATCTAAAGCTTTCAATTCTTTCTTGAATTATTTAAACTATTACGTTTATCCCTATTTTGTGGGTCTTGTTGCCCATCACACTCTTTATATATGCTTGTATATAATCTGTCTCTGTTTAATTTATTTACCCTTGTGTTCAATTCATAATCCCATATATTTGCCATACAATTGCACTCTCTTCATCCATGTCGTTTTCATTCAGTTTGTCTTTAATGTGATTCTTCTTTGTTGCAGTTTGTTTTTGTTAATTTTTTATCTCGTTTGTAATCATCGTTCATTCCTCATTTTGTATTTTTTATAATTTCTTTATTAAATTTGCTTGTGTGTTATTTTGTCATGCCCTTAACCCTTGGAGAAATAATAATTTATTTCATATCCTCCATTTCATAAAACATTTTAGAGCCTGCTGATACCAGGGCCACCGACTCTGCATCTGAAGCTTGCTGTGACATCGAATAATTTAAGGAAGATGAAATGATTCAAGCCCTTCGAAAGCAGAGAAAATAATACACGCGTCAGCTTAATCGTTAACCTTTCAAGTCTCATTGTTAATTCTGTGCAGCTGTTATTGAAATACATTGTAAGGACCTGTGATAGTATAGCGTAACAAGTAAATATAAACTTTTAAAACCTCATCATTGTTTTATCTGTGCAGCTTTTATTGAAATGCATACAAAAAAGGATCACATTTGATACA
The DNA here is from genome assembly GCA_035222895.1 of Strongylocentrotus droebachiensis. Classification (NCBI taxonomy): domain Eukaryota; kingdom Metazoa; phylum Echinodermata; class Echinoidea; order Camarodonta; family Strongylocentrotidae; genus Strongylocentrotus; species Strongylocentrotus droebachiensis. The sequence goes on along the minus strand of JAVYIG010000525.1, from coordinate 492,291 downwards.
GGTCTGTCATGCAGTGCACTCAGTGCAATGCAAAACTAAAACGATTGCTTTAAACAAATGGATTCGTCGATAAATCAGAAAATATTTTGGAAATAGACTTTAACGAACAAAAATAGAGACAGACTATACAAATTATAATAATTACAGATCAATATTAATTTAGTGTCCACTAGACGGATATCCTCATGTGATGAAGTAAAGTTAAAATACCCCAAAAGCAATATTGATTACCTTTGTTGTATACAAGTACGATTAGTTAAGGATTCGATTTGCTCAGCTACAAATGCAATTAAATGTACATATAACCTTAATTCTCCCATGATTTACAATGCAATACTTTTTTGCTACATTCATATTATTTGTTTTTGTCCAATGTCAATTTTTATTGTAGTCTATATTACAAATGCTGATCTCATTCAGAGTTAAACAGTGCAATGGTGTGGTAATTGTATGGATTGATATACATGTACATGTGAGCTTATATGAAAATAATAATATTTGTCATTATAGTTATAATCATAAACTTGAAATATATAATGTTACAAAGCCCTCAATATTTTAATCTAATCTCAAACTATCAAGCACTACTGTTTAGAAAAATGCAGAAAAACATTTTTAAATTTAATTTGATTGTACATCTTAAAGCTACAGGTTACAGTTACATATACTGTGTATACAAATGAATTGAAAGAGGCCATTGTTAAACTACAAGTTAACATTTATCATTCAATGGTTTAAACATTGCAATTGTCCAACACATGACCGAGATATTGCATTATTCAAACAACACACTCTATACCTACATGTAATGGTTAAACGTGAATGTTTTTGAAGTGTTACTCATGGAAATGTAGTATTCGTCATCTTGTTACAGTGTTGCTTACAATGTGATCCTGTAAGTGGTTAGACTTACAGGCCAGAGTAGGAGATTAAATCTACTTTGGGAGTAAGTAGTTGTAATGAAAAGCAAGTCGTGCCATACAAGTTTAAATATAGCATATAATCGATACACAGTGCATTATAAACCTCTGCAGATCAGGTTTTGATATCTTACATGGTTTTGCTACATTTATTTAGTAGTTGCTTTAAAATGAAATATTTGACAGATAACCTTCGACAATTATCAAACCATCAATTTTCATTTAAACATCATCATTAAATATATACATTTATCATACACTTTAAGCTTACTAAAGTCCGATTTTTAAATTCATGTAAATGTGACAGAGTTAAACCCTACTTGAAATTATAGTAACAAAAGCGGTGCAATAAATCCTAAAAACATACGATAGTAGGTATAATTCAATATTCACAGCATATTATTTTGAATCAGTTAATATTTATTATTCGTTATAAACCAGCAAATAGATATATTAAGATGTTTACGTGATAAGTATATATGCAGAGATAATCATGGAAATGGATATAGAGGTTTAATACATTTACGTAAAATTGTTTTAATACAAACGAATCACTTGTGCAACGTTTGCAATAGATGATGGTGTAGGGGTCCGCCTTTTCACATTATGTCTACATGTATTAACAGTATGTTTTAAAATCGAATGTGGAATTGTTTACACTGTGATGATTGAACCGAATAAAAGAAGATCTATACCTTTCGAGTGAATTATGATTATACATAACGAATATTAATCTTAATAAATAACATTCGGCATTCTCTTAATATTAATTTAATATTACTACTTAAGTATTGAGTGTAGATTCAGAGGTGTGATACAATTCGATACAATCATGACATTATTATAAAGAAAAGTACAAGAATCATAAACAATGTTTAAGCCTTCTCGTACAGTTTTGGGCATCATATATTTTCTAATTCTACTTTTTTCTTTATGTTCTTGACATTTTTACATGTGAAATGATTAAAAATATATTTTTCCTTTTACACAAGGAAAATAAACCCATACATATATATATATATATATAGACCTCTATATATATATATATATATACAAACCTTCACCAACTTTGATCAACGAAAGCTTTTGACGGTGTAAGCTTCTTTTTTTCTGAGAAAGGACTCTTTATTGCTAATTAAGTGGGATGTTTGTACCATTTCTGATTTGGCTTTGTTCATACACTGCAGACGCAGCCTTTGATTCACCCAGTGCGTCACTAGGACTAACGTAATCATGATTGTCTGGGTCGTTTTGCAGCGCATTTTCATCGGTCATGTCCCTATTTACATAGACAGCCTCAGGACACTTTCGAGTAGCATTAGGACTGATGTATTCGTCATTGTCGGTGGGAGAAATCGGCTTCATGTCCATGTAGTAGCTTATAGTTGTGTCATTTTCGGTGCGAGAAATAGGCTTCAAGTCCATGTAGTAGCTTGTTGTTGTGTCATTGTTGGTGCGAGGAACAGGCTTCAAGTCCAAGTAGTCGCTTGTAGTTGTGTCCTTGTTGGTGCGAGGAATAGGCTTCAAGTCCATGTAGTAGCTTGTAGTTGTGTCATTGTTTGTACGAGGAACAGACTTCAAGTCCATGTAGTCGCTTGTAGTTGTGTCATTGTTGGTGCGAGGAACAGGCTTCAAGTCCATGTAGTCGCTTGTAGTTGTGTCATTGTTTGTACGAGGAACAGGCTTCAAGTCCATGTAGTAGCTTGTAGTTGTGTCCTTGTTGGTGCGAGGAATAGGCTTCAAGTCCATGTAGTCGCTTGTAGTTGTGTCATTGTTGGTGCGAGGAATAGGCTTCAAGTCCATGTAGTAGCTTGTAGTTGTGTCCTTGTTTGTACGAGGAACAGGCTTCAAGTCCATGTAGTAGCTTGTAGTTGTGTCATTGTTTGTACGAGGAACAGGCTTCAAGTCCATGTAGTAGCTTGTAGTTGTGTCCTTGTTGGTGCGAGGAATAGGCTTCAAGTCCATGTAGTAGCTTGTAGTTGTGTCCTTGTTGGTGCGAGGAACAGGCTTCAAGTCCATGTAGTAGCTTGTAGTTGTGTCCTTGTTGGTGCGAGGAATAGGCTTCAAGTCCATGTAGTAGCTTGTAGTTGTGTCCTTGTTGGTGCGAGGAACAGGCTTCAAGTCCATGTAGTAGCTTGTAGTTGCGTCATTGTTGGTGCGAGGAACAGGCTTCAAGTCCATGTAGTAGCTTGTAGTTGATTTGGAGGCGTGAGATGGAGGTACTTGTGCTATTTCAGCATATTCTCCCTGGTCCACCTACAATAATGTTTTCAAGCAAAATACCTAAAGTAAATTGTAATTCAAAGAGGCAAATCATTTTTAGTACCTAAAACACAACGGCGTATATATAAAGGAAATACGGCGCCAGGGACGAACAACACTATTTTGCCACAACCTTTGTAAGGTTTTCGGTTCAAAAATACAAACAACATTTCCTCGACCAAACCTGAGATTTGGTAATCAACATTTGAATAACTGTATAATTAAGTGTATGATCAAAGTGACCAAGCGGTAAATATTACTTTTTTCATTTCATTTTTATTTTTCCAAAACGTAAGTTGCCGTGCATTCTAAAATTCAGATTTGTTCAAAGCAGCTCAGCAACTGATCGTCAATTTTGATTAAATTTCAATTGAAAACAAAGAAAAAACAATTACTATTAAAATTGACACTTATGATTTAAGTGGGTCATTAACATGTATGATTTCTGTTAAGAATGCTACATCTTTGGAGATAAGTTGTTTCGCCATGCCGCAGTTGAACATTAACCGATATGCATGTATATCACAAGAGGAAACTATGATTGTTTAAGTAATTCTATTTGGATTTCACCTTAATATTATTGTTAATATCATATCAATAAGTAATGCAAAATTATAAACCTACCTTTCGGCCTTCTGGCTGATTGTGTTTTCCAATGTCTGCTGGGAGTGCACATAGTAAAATGTAATGTAAAGAAAAACCCTGTTAACTCAAGCACACATTTTAGCATAGGTACTTCATTTTAAAAGTTTGACTGTGATTAGAAGGTCGTGATTTATATTGAAAAAATATACGTGATAACTACTTACACTTCAATGAATTGATCTGTTTAAATTAAACACTTTCTACTCTAAAATCTTACCTTACATTGTGAAAAATATACAGATTGAATCTTGCAGGGAAATATGTTTATATTTCTGTTCTTATCATGAAAATATAAAGAAAGTTTAAAGTATCCTACTTCATATTCTTCTGACTGGCAGTTAATTTCTCCTTTATTTTTATTTGATCGTTATAACTGAAGTATTTGTTTTACCTGTTTGAAACTATAACAATGTGAAATGTGTTTCTTCCCACGTTTTCTTATACCTCAATTCCTGTCTGAGTATTAAAACTGGTTTGTGTCATCATGAATGCTACAGCTACTACAATCACAATGTACGACAGATAAGGAGAGAAAATGGGATAATATATCGGTTAACATAATGGTAGATAGATGTGAAGGTGTAAGGGTTATTTTTGATAAACAGGAGTGCACATTTTGTTAGCAGCCGGCAATTAAAATAGTTATCAAAAATAGTAAATACCGTAAATAACGATAAATAAGGAGATAAAGAAACTCCGGAAGGTAAATAAATAAAAACGGAAGAAAAATCTCTACAAACATTATGTATTTAGAATTACACCAAAACAAAATTGTCAGTGGGGTATAAATGCCATCTAAGGGCAGTAGAAGCAACCGAGAGACACAGAAGCAAAAACGAAAGAGAAAAGGAAAAAAACAACCACAACATGAAACCAAAATAGAAATCGAGAGGTGTTGAAATGTAAAGGAAACATAGCAAGAAGTTGAAGATTGAAGCCTAAAGAAGATACTTTTACAAAAGAAAGGGGAATGTAATTTTTTTTTTTTTAGGTGAATGTAGGGGGCCAGCTGCTTTACGACATACCCTTCTTTCGTTTCACACAGCATAACACTCCATGGAAGTACATCAACCCAGTGAAATGAGCAGGATGAAGACAGCCGAGGCAATCACTCCAATTGCGATTTAGGCCAAGAGCATTAGGTCAAAATAGGCTTAAACCTGGACATTTTTGGTAACAAGCTGATTTTTTTCAGGATAGCTCCAGGAATATGTCTAGAATAACATACTAAAAGTCCTCGTGTATCCTCCTTGAGCGTTTTCCGCAATCCAAGATGGCGTCCAAAATGGCCGCCATTTCCTGAATTTTCTTATAGCTTTGCAACTAGATAACCCAAATACAAAATTTAAATGTCTAAATATATGTTTTTTAGCATAAGGAACTCAATAAAGTACTTATTGATAAATTTAGAAGAAAAAAATAGCTATAAAACTACTTGGGCCCTTCCCGAAATCCAAAATGGCGCCCAAAATTGTTGCCATTTCCTCATTTTTCCTGTAACTTTGCATCTAGATAACCCTAATACGAAATTTAAATGTCTAAACATATGTTTTTCAGCATAAGGAACTCAACAAAATACTTATTACTACATTTTGAAACACATAAGTAGCAGTAAAACCACTTAAGCCCTTCCCGAAATCCAAAATGGCCACCATTTCCAATTGTATCTAATTGTATTATAAAAGATACGTTATGAATCAAATGTCTTGACTAGAATAGCACCTTTGAAATACATATCAGTACAAACAAACTTTTCATTACAAAAATACTTCTTATGCATAAAGTACACACACCCATACCCACACACACGCACACGCACACACACACACACACACACACAAACACCAAAGAAAAGTGAAAGGGAAAATATAGGAGTTTGTCCTAAATCACTTATATTATTGCATTATATGAGGGAAACATTTTTACCCTCAGTTGTATTACTAAACAGAGAGGGAGACATTTTGTACCACAGGGTCTATAATTGTCTTCACATCAAGCACATTAGATGAAACTTTAGTGCTAACCAACTTTTTTTACCAACAAGATGCAGTTCATATCTACTATGAGGTGAGTTTCATTTCAAACTTTTAATTATTACTTAGAAAGTTCAAGAATTAATTTTGGTATTCATATCTGTTTAGAATTTTACAGAGTTACATGTGCTACAAATGCATAGCACTAAGATGTATAGTGCAGTAACATGTATAGCACATGGCAATAAATTGACATGGAGTATCCTATTGTTCCACCCAAGACATTGTTGATGATCAAATTCATTTATTCATTTCATTCAGATTACATAAATGATATTGCACTGACTAAACTGAGTGCACTGGCACTGGAACTTACAATATAGTCTACATCTAGAGTACAGATAGATATTAGTTCTACATCTAAGTTAGATCTAACTAGATCTAGGCCTAAGTTAGGTCTAACTAGATCTAGCTCTATAATGTTAAGATCTAAATGAGCGGTCATAAGTAAATTGACACATTAGTATATGATGGATGAGCCTGTTAATAAAGGTAGTACTAGTCTAATCCGTACCAGACACTCTGACAACCACATTCTTATCTCACCATGTGTCATGCACGCCCCAGCCTACCTTCCTAACCCTGTATTCCCAAGCAGATATGTGATAATTACTTTTTCCTAAACAAAACAAAAAACAATGCATATTTTTTGTCATTACAGATGATGGATGTGCATTGCATTATCTGTAAAGAAACATCACCTGATACAGTTGCAGTTGGAGAGAAGGGACGGAGGACACTTGTGGTGTCAAGTTTAGAACGCGGTGATGGCTTCCATGAGTCATTTGAGAAGACAACACCACTACGAATCCATGCTGTTTGTCGCAAGAATTACACAAGGAACTGTTCCATAGTGTCTGCGAAGAGAAAATCTTCATGTCTTCAAGAAGTAGAAGATGTGACTCAACTTCGCTCAAGTGCTTCAAAGACATTTAACATAAAAAATGATTGTATGTTCTGTTTGGAGTCCATCACTCAGGACACTAAAAACCCTTCCCGCAGAAAAGGTTCAATAAGCAGTGTTGAGACCTTAGAGTTCCAGGTAACAGTATTGGATCGTTCAAGAGAGCGAGATGACAAGTGGGGTAACGATGTCTCTGATCGTGTGCAACAAGCATATGATCTGGTTGCAGCTGAAGCCAAGTATCATCGAGCATGTGCCCAATCCTTCTTTAAGAACAAGTATGAGGGAATTTCAACTGAAAATATTCGACAGGAAGCATTTCAGCATCTCTGTAAGTTTCTCGATGATAGTGATGAATGCCAATACTCAGTTCAAGAGCTTTCAGATTACATGGCCACATTTCTGGAAGGGAGCGAGGGTTTCTCACTGAAGCATCTCAAGCGCAAGCTCAAGGATCATTATGGTGATGATCTAGTTATAACCAGCATCAAAGGAAAGTCCAGTATCGTGAGTTTCCGTGACTCGGCAAACAAAATACTTCATGAAAAGTGGAACAGTGATAGAGTGTCAGATGCTGAGAGCCAAAGCGATCGCATAATAGATATGGCTGCTTCCATCATCCTCAACGATATCAGACTGACAGTGTACAATCGTGAAGAGTACTCAACATTAGATGGAACTGAAAATGGAGACACATTAGTACCAAGGTCGCTAAAGCGTTTCATACATAATGTAGTGGACAGCAAAGGCAAAGGTCACACGGTTTCAAACAGGAAATGCACTTCAATAGCACATCCCATCATCTCTGCCAGTAGGCCCAGGTCATTTGTTTCACCAATATTGTTGGGAATAGCTGTGTATATACACCGGAAGTATGGCTCACGTGAACTGATAGACATCTTGAGCAGCATGAGCTTTGCTGATGATTATAAAGAAGTACAGCGGTTTGAACAAGCCCTCATGTCAAATGATGAACCATCCTATCACCTGGGCGGTTTTACCCAATTCGTGTTTGACAATGCCGACTTCAATGTAGCGAGAGTGACTGGTCACAACACTTTCCACAACATGGGAGGAATCGCTTGTGTTACTCCGCCTGGGGTTGTGGATACTTCACCCATCAAACGTTCAGTGAAATTGCAATTGGCTGACAAAGTTGGAGCATTTGGACATATTCCGATAAAGACATACAGCAAACCTGCTGTTCCTGGCTTACGGTCTGTTGTAATAGATCCCCTCAAGAAACCTGACCAGGAGCTCCTGTCACTCCGATCCGCAGCTGCCCTAGACTCCCTCTGGGTCGCTGGCTATGTTCTAGAACTAGACTTGTGTCCTTCATGGAGTGGTTTCATGAAAGTGGCCATGCAGAGTGACCAGTACGAGAGGACGAGAATTGAAACTCTGCCCTTCATCAAATTGGACCCCTCCAATCCGAGTACCATCTACACTGCACTATGCTTTGCACAGTCACAATGTGAAAAGCATAACTTGAGAATATGTGCAGTAACATTTGACCAGCCCTTGTACATCAAGGCAGCAGAGATTGTAGCTTCTTCTCAAGACCTAGACAAAGTAATCGTCCGTCTTGGTGGATTTCACCTCCTCATGTCATATCTTGGCAGCATAGGCCACATCATGGACGGAAGTGGGCTTGCAGAGCTATGGGAGACAGTGTACGCCAAAGGGTCTGTCATACATATGCAATCTGGTCATGCATTTTCCCGTTCTCTCCGTGCACACATTCTTACTGCAGCTTCCCTCATTGGCGTGTTGATGGGTAAACCTGGCATCTTAGACAGCATAGATAAGGACCACTTAGCGAATCTTTATGGTGCACTTCTAAACCAGGACAAGAAGGCAACTGATGTAGCTGAGGAGGAGTGTGTCAAACAGTTAAGTCACATCATTTCACAACTCCTTGACCAGACAGCAGGACAAAGTAGGACAGGGAAGCTTTGGGTGCAGTATATCCGACAAGTGTCTCTTCTGCAATGTTTCATTCGAGCTGAAAGGACAGGGGACTGGATGCTCCATCTCAGCTGTGTGAGGGAAATGATACCACATTTCCATGCTGCAGGACATCTTCACTATGCCAAATCTGCCAGGTTGTATTTACAACAGATGGAAGCCCTAGAGCAAACCATGCCAGGAAATGAATATACACAATTTGCAGAAAAGGGATACTTCACCATCCGCCGTGTGGATTCATTCTGAGTCGGGAACTTCTCTGATCAGACCATTGAGCAGTTCCTGATGCGGCAGCTGAAAACATATGGAGGAATGACTCATGGACGTGGAATCACAGACAGTACATTGGCACAGTGGGTTCATGCACTTCCTCGCTGTATTCCTATCTGTGATGAACTGGAACAGTTCACCGGAGTGCACACTGGTACGTCAGAGCAACATAAAGACATACGGCAAAGTACCAGGTCAAGAGACAACAAAGATAGATGCATCTTTGTTAGATGGCTGCAGGCACATCCACCATTTACTGGATATGAAACTGATTGCCTGGTCTCCTTGTCAACTGGCATCGTCGCTGACTCATCTGTCAATTGTGATAAAGCAGTAGATATCGGCCTAGCAGCGGCATCTGAAATGAATGGTATGAAGTTCACAGATATCAAGCTACATCGTAATGACAAGGTGAAGACCATTGGTGCCAAGAGTAAGACGGTGAAAATCAGGGGACAAAGCACAGAGGTCAACCCAACACTGCTGTTCAACAGAATCACATGTGTCCTGAAAGACAGCACTGAGATGGAATCGTTCTTCACTTATGAGCTTGCTCCCCAGCCTCCTTCCCTTTTCAAAGGTGGGGTGATGCGGAAGCCAACAAAGAGTTCGCTGGGTCTCCTGCTGAAGTCGTTCACTAAGCAATCCAACCTGCCAGAAAATGGTCTCTTTGTTTTAGATGGTGGTCACCTACTGCAATCAGTTGTTTGGCCACAACCGTCAACCTATGCTGAGGTTGTTAAGTCGTACATTGCATACATCCTCAAGCATTATGGACCTCATTCGACGGTGGTGTTTGATGGATATGGAAGTGCAACTTCGACAAAGGTAGCTGAGCAGAGACGAAGATCCCAGAAATGTACCTCTAGTGACATCATATTTGATGATAATATGCCAACAACCACAACCCAAGCTGCTTTCCTAGCCAACAGCAACAATAAGACGAGACTCATACAAACTCTACGTGACAATATGCTCATGGCTGGTATACGTGTCAAGCAGGCAGAAGCAGATGCCGACACCCTGATTGTCTCCACGGCACAAGCAGTAGCAGAGTCAGAACAGGTGCCAGTTGTTGTCGTAGGTACGGATACAGACCTACTGGTCATGCTAGTTGCTAGGGCAACCACTTCCACAGATATGCACATGTTATGCCGCAGTAATCCTGTCACGGTCTTCAACATTCATGAAATTCAGCATGTCATAGGGGACACTAGAATTCACCTGATGTTTCTTCATGCTGTGACAGGATGTGATACGGTTTCTGCAATCTACCGTCAGGGCAAGCGTAAAGCTTTCAATATGGTCCACAAGAAACGGGACTATGACTTGCTTGATACCTTCACAGACAGTGGAAGCACCCATGACGAGGTAAAAGGAGCTGGGGAAGCCTTCATTCTTAAGCTTTATGGGGCCAGCAGATTTGAATCTCTGGATGACTACCGTCACATTGCATACAAGCGGGCAATCGGCCGCAGTTCTCTGAGTTCATCCTTTCAGCTAGAAAGTCTACCTCCAACTAGTGCTGCAGCAAAGCAGCATTCATACCGCACCTATCTTACAGTCCAGGAATGGATGGGTAACTCTTTACCTCCAACAGAATGGGGCTGGCGATTTCAGGATGGAACTCTTACACCTGTAGAGACAGACATTGCTGTGGCACCCGACACTTTGCTGAACATGGTAGCATGTGGGTGCAAACCAGATGGTTGCAGAAGCATGACATGTAGCTGCAAGAAACTTGGACTCTTCTGTACCTCAATGTGCAGTAAATGCAGTGGCCTCAATTGCAACAATACAGCACCAATAGATCCCAACGATGATGATATTGTGGGCCTTGCCCTAACTTCAGCGGACATTAACACTGGAGATTCAGCATCTGACGATGAGGATGATGACTAATGCAACTGAGAAGTATACCAAGTTTGTGCACGGTTAAGGTAAAGAAATTGTTGATCTATCAATATTTGAGCTGCTCGTGGACAATGGATATATTAGGCCTAAATATTGCATTTCTGAACCTCAAATATGTATATAGAAAACTTATATTTCACAATCGTCTGGATGCAGAATAGTATCGACATCACCTTGCATATTTAAAGAGCCTGTGAAAGATGTCAATACATAACTTCATGAATCTAAATTTCTAAAGAATCATCACAGGATGTTCCGGCAACGGTTTTGACCTTAAGTCCATTCATTGTTGTCAAGAATGAAAATATGAAGAAATAAGCAAACTGGCGGTCATTTTGGATATCATTTATTAAATTCAACTGGAAATGTCGAATATTTACATCTCTATCTTTATTTTTTGAGCTTTGTTGTTTCTTTAAAACAGGCATAAATATTTTCTTTACATTACTAATTTGAATTGTGATGAACGTACAAAATGGCGGGCATTTTGGGCGCCATTTTGGATTTTAGGATGACCTCAAGTGGTTTTAATGGTACTTGTGTGTTTCAAAATCTCTAAATAACTATTTTATTGGGTTACTTATGTATCAAAACATATATTTAGACACTTAAAGTGTGTATTGGGGTTACCTAGTTTCAAATTTATGAGAAAAACAGCAAATGGCGGCCATTTTGGACGCCATCTTGGATTGCGGAAAACGCTCAAGGAGGATATACGAGGACTTTTAGTATGTTATTTTAGACATATTCCTGGAGCTATCCTGAAAAAATCAGCTTGTTACCAAAAATGTCCATGTTAAAACTAATGCTCTTGGCCTAATTGTGATGAAAGGGAGGCTACCTTCAGTTGATGACTGGTTCTCAACTGGTGAGTCTAGGACAAACAATACCATGAAAAGAACGCTGTGGATATTTATTTTGTAAACAATGTTGTAGGAGATCGGTTTGATATGGCAACGTTTAGTTGTAACCATGGTTTATGTATGGATGTTTATTTCACATTTCTATATGTAGGAGGATTGTTTTTGTTTGGCAGAGTGCATATATACTAATACTAGAATACCCCACACACAATTAATAACGCTAACACATCAGCACACGCACATCTAAATACACCCAACACATTGGAATCCATCTTCACACATATGCATGTAATATGTGAATCTAAAAGTAAATGTGTACACACCGACACATGGAGGTAACCCGACACATGCTTCGCCGACGATTACTCCGCCGACATTTACTCCGCAAAACGCGACAATTGCTCCGCGACATTTGCTCCGCCGACAACTGCTCCGCCTGAAGCGACAATTGCTCCGCCGACATTTGCTCCGCCGACAATTGCTCCGCCGACAATTGCTCCGCCTGAAGCGACAATTGCTCCGGTGACATTTGCTCCGCCCAAAAAGTGTCCCATAAACTACAAATGCTACTAGTACTACGACAAATGCTTCGCCGACAATATTTTTTTTACACGGGTTATTTTCGTTTCTTTTTTTTCTTCTTCATTTTCTGAATGCATTTCATGAAATAATGTAGATGAAATGAAATGAATGAATGTTGATGAAGTGGGAGGAAAAAGGAGTTACCTTAAAGTCATTTCGAATATACTGAAATAACTTTCCATCTATCACTGTACGTCCCATATAATGTAAACTAAACACTCATTACATGTCGTGGGAAGTTTTTAAAAAAAAAGTAGAGCAGCAAGCCACATTCCCCAATACGCGCATACCTCCTAGTTAATTTCAAACAGCTCATCAATATGTAAGACCTGAAATAACCTCAATGCAAGCAAGCACATGCATCTTACTACAATGTACTAGTTCATCATGGAAGTTCTAGAAAACAACAGAGGAGGGATCAAAATAAGCTTTGAAGGGCACATATACGTAGAGAAGAGAACCCATTCAGACGGGAAAATTAGATGGTAGCCTTTCTGCTTATTCCCATTTATACAAATCATTCTGTTGCAGTTTGATGTTAGTTCTTCATAATAAGCCAATTGCTCTTCTTCCGGTGGCTCCGTGAGTCCCTTAAAGTCAGTGAAAACAAAGTACTCGAATGAGACGGGGTGTTTTACACACTAATATATATATATATATATATATATAATTATAGTAAAGCTACATACACTTAACTGAAGGAAAGAAACCTATAGAAAACGGACTGGATATTATTGAAAATACTATTCTAAACAAGAATGTACTACATTACGTTACAATTTCACGAGAGAAATAGAACTCGAGAGGGGGAGAAGAGAAGAAGTGATGAAATTGAAAAAAGACTAATAGCATGAGAGGAAAGAAAAGAGCCAAGAAGACAAGAAAAGGGTGTAAAAAGGAAAAGGATGAGCAAGAGAGAAAGAGAGAGAGATAGCCTTGAGCTTTGGATCAGCTAATGAGTAATACATGAAACAGATTTTGAGCGGAGTAATTATCTTTCGCCGGAGAACTTGCATAAGGAGCTATAACTTGATTTTCTCTTTTTAATCAAACATGGGGAATAGCAAAAAACGGCTGAGCATTTATTGCACTAATTACCAGAGGAGCATTAATATCTTCCAAGAGGCCGCACTTTTGGATCGGAGAGCAATTTTATTGTTGGCGGAGCATTGTCTTTTAAGGGGTACTTTTGGGGAGGAGCAACAATATTGTCGTAGTAGCCTTTGTATTTTACGGGGCAATTTTTGAGCGGAGCAAATGTCGGCGGAGCAATTGTCGGCGGAGCAATTATCGGCGGAGCAATTATCGGCGGAGCAAATGTCACCGGAGCAATTGTCGCTTCAGGCGGAGCAATTGTCGGCGGAGCAATTGTCGGCGGAGCAAATGTCGGCGGAGCAAATGTCGGCGGAGCAAATGTCGGCGGAGCAAGTGTCGCTTCAGGCGGAGCAAATGTCGGCGGAGCAAATGTCGTCGGAGCAATTGTCACGTTTTGCGGAGCAATTGACGGCGGAGCAATTGTCGGCGGAGCAATTGTCGGCGGAGCACCTGTCGGCGGAGCATTTGTCGGCGGAGCAACTGTCGGCGGAGCAACTGTCGGCGGAGCACCTGTCGGCGGAGCATTTGACGTCGGAGGAAATGTCGCGGAGCAAATGTCGCGGAGCAATTGTCGCGTTTTGCGGAGTAAATGTCGGCGGAGCAATCGTCGGCGGAGCATGTGTCATGGAACCCACATGGATCTACCCTAACAAAAATGTGAATCACATCCACATTCACCCACCGACACACGCACATATTCATCGACACAACATACATACGCAAACACACACACACACACATGTGACATCGCCACAACTTGAAGGTGTATACATGTTCACCCGACCACCAACGCACATACATACAGCTGAACATGAACTCTTTCTGTCCCATTCTCAATTCTTGTTCTGCATGCTGATTACATCTAGGTAATATCGGCTTTATGTTTCAATGTATATTTAACATAGTACCTTATACAATTAAGGAAGCATGTTATGATGAGTATTCCATGGCATCATGGGACTTCTGCTTTGTTTTAGCCACTTAAAAATGTATTATGTGTTTCGAAACCTCGTTTTCATCAAGATCTTGAGAACTTTCGTAATTAATGGGAATTGATGGTAGATGTATGGAGGTTATCTCAAAATAGTCTCCTTTTCTTATCAATAATTATAAAAGAAATGATAATAGTTTAACCTGTTAGATAATCTGGTTTACTGCATAGTTCCCTCCCAAAGGTCACCAAAACTATGTCATCATTCGGGTCAATGCTGACCTCTGTGCCAGGTTCAGTACACTCTGTTCTCTTCACAGAGTCACAGTCTGGCCCGCTGTAAGTCTTCAGTGCGATGAAGCAAATTTCTTCGTGGGATTGGTTTGCCTTTGACAATGTTAAGATATGGTTTTGTTTATCCCAGCTGGTCGTTATGCCTATATGACGAAAAATGAAGAAAACAAAAGACAGAGGAAAATTATGTTGGTATTACTGTTTTTTAGAGAAAGACAGAGAGTGGGATAATGCATTTCACACGAGACTTGAATGTGTTATGTATTTTGTAAATCGTTTAATTTGATTTGTTAACACACAATCTTAACATTAGTAGAAAATACAAGGTTTAAGCTAAATGATTACTGCTCCGTAAAACGTTGTCAAACATGTCAGAAAGAAGCTATTTGTTTTAATGATTGCATGGGAGAGAATATAATTGTGCTAATCTGTTGACTGATTCAAAATGAACATTTAAATATGGTCCTTTCACTAGACTTCACTAAAGAAAGACGACTTGTGCGAACAGTATGTTGAGTATCCATGGAGGACCCCTCTGTACCAGGAAAAACGTTTGTTCTTCCTATTACAGCCAACCAACGAAACACACACGACAACAAAAGGGATATTACTTATTGATGAAACTTTCTTTCTTACCATAGCTCTCGGGTTGCAATGCTGTATACAGCCCGAACAAGGAAGCATGAAGGAGAAACAAGAAACAGAGTTGTTAATAAATGACGTTCGATAAGTGGTTTTTAATCTCAGTGTTGTACTTTGTAATGTTTCGATTTGAAATAAAAGAAATGGTTATAAATAACTCTGACAAGTTTCTTTCATCAATTGGAAAGGTGTACGTATTTAATGATTTAGTAAGTGCTTACACTTAAAGTATAAAGTATACAGTATAGTATAGATTGAACTGGATGTTGGTAAGAATTACACTTGTGTAGTACTGCAATTAGCTATATCCTTAATGCATTATTCCTCATCCGACCACAAGTAACCATGCAGCATTAAAACAAAAAAAAACATTTCTAACTGAATGTATAGGCCTGTAAATGATTACAATAGTTTTAAGAGAAAGCAAATAAACAATAAGTCTATTTTTTGTTTTAAACAGTTGACACATTCTCTGTAGATGGGCTTGTAGAATGGTTAATACAATATGTTGTTTTTGTGTGTTTTGTTACAGTTTCGAGTAGAATGTAGTATGTAGGTAATAGAAAGGGACTTTTTTTAGGAGAATGAGGTGGTGGGGTCGTACTGAAAAAACTATAAATAAAGAGAAGTGTTCGGACAATAAAAGCATTTTCTTTCTAAATTAGTAATCTAGAATGCAGAAAAGGTAGTGTTCGAAGTGCAAAGTACAAAATAAAACGTCCAGGTAACGACAAATGTGTAAACTTTTGTGGATAATTAAAGTTCAAACGGAAACAATTTAGAATTTCTCGTTATTTAGAAACTTACGAGTTGTTGAAGCTACTGTTTCCACTGCGCTACTATTCCCCGCGATGTTTACAGCCCAGAGAGTCATCCGGTACCATGTGAATGAGTTCAGTCCAACACATGTGTATGATGTCCCTGTGATTGTTGTGACAACATCACACCCCTCTTTCTCCACTTGTGTGTTGTTTGGACAGTATTCTAGAGTGAAAGTTTGTTTCAACCCGCCATAGAATCCTGGTTGCCAGGCAACGAAGAGAGCTGAAGATGTCGTCTGGTTTGGGTCGATGAAGAACCAAGAAGGTGCATCTGGGATGACTGTACGTAGACGTAGAAAGGAGGATTTAACACGATATAATACAAATAATATATAAAGCGCAGACTCGAAAGTTTGGATACTTGTTTATAAGTACCAATAAGCAACAATTCAGTTTTTTGGTCATTTATCATGGGTTTCAAGTATATCAGGCCTGAAATACAAATAAATATGTGTCAGATAATGGAAATGAAATTGTTCAGAGTAAATAACAGATGGCCGAGCCGATACATTTGGCGGACCCCAAAGGGTACAAGAAAAGCGTCGTAAACAGCATCATCATTTTATCGGGGTCAATTTATAATGGTTGAAAGGGAAGCTATGGCTTCTTATATTGTCTTGTATTAAACAAAAAAAAAATTGTTCAAACTAGAAATATCGATGTTATAAGATGTTTAAACATGAACAATTAATGTTTATATATTCTCTAGAATACTTCAAAGTTACAATGGTGTTACATCCCAATTTGATTGCAGAGTGTGGTGAAATTAAGACCAAAGGACTGGGTTGGAAATAACAACCACGTCAATTTATTTCCATTTTCTCTTTGATCGCTGCTACCACTCCCCTTTTCAAATGGGAGAGGGAGGGGGGGGGGGGGGAGGAGGTGTTATGCCCACAAAATTTTATCTGAGAGTAAGCATTCCAAATTCATAATTTCATTTTCGCATTTTCAAAAACAAATAACATGGTAGCCTAATATAAACTCAATGCATGTTGACTGCTCGTGATCTATATGCATGTTTTTTTTTTCAAATGGGAAACCACCAGCTCACGTTAGACGTGTAAGCATTTCCATAATTGCGCATACTTATATAAATCAAATCAAAAAGTAGAATCTTAAGGAAAAGACAGCAGTCGTGGAGTCTTAAGAATAATTAACGAACGCATGGACAGACCAATACATATTAAAATGTCCTCACCAAAGTTTAAAGGAAAATGGATACTCACATGATATGTTTAAAACCATGATATCATAAACTGACCACATTGAGGGTTTCGTGTGTTGAACTTCTTGCACAGATGGTGTTGTAGGTTGTACTGCCCGGCAAAGAAGAGGTTTCCCATTATCAATCCTCTTTGGTATGAGGGTAAGGGTGCTTTCAGCATCATACCGATCATCTTCATTCATTGACGTCTTAGAAGACGAATCATGTGTCACATTTATAGATCCGATGTACCAATGGATGAGCGGAGCAGGGTATCCATTAACAGCTCTGCAGCTGACATTGGTTTCTTTACCGTCGTATAGGTCACTGGGGGTAGTTATGATGACACGATCTGGTGGGCCTTTACAGATAAATAAAATATATGGTAATGGGAAAATCTTCAAGAGTCAACTTGTCTTTCGTTATTAAAAATATAAATATATTAAACGTAACATTTAGTCAGACAGAAGGAAGACAACCCAGTGTCATATTGATATACAAACGTTCTTTTTTTCATCCTAGGGTTGATTATGCTGAACAAAACGGCAAGCTATTTTGAATTCTTAGTGATGAATGATACTTTCATGGGATTAGGCCATAAGTGCCACACATTTTCCATCAGTGTTATTTATAGGAAGATGGACTCCCAAAATATTAAATAATAAAAAGTCACCATAAACGATCAACGTGGCCATCAGTAGATCAATAAAGACTTTGTCCAGAGATACGTCACATTGGATGAACATTCTATGGTGTTTTCTTTATGGATATATTGCGATGGTACTTTCGGTGTCAAACAATCTTCTGTGTAAATCGTTGGGGAACTTTGAAGGGTTTGAGTTAATACCGGGAGTACTACTGGTGTCACCGAGAAGGATCCATGATAGTTCAACTGCTGGAAATGATTCAATACTTGTACAAGTTATTGAAGTCGATGAACCTTCTGGAACGTGAATGAATGTTGAACCAGAGTCATGTTCCTTGTTATCTTCAGTTAGAAAAAGTAACATGCTAGAACTTAGTGATAGAGAGTGAGAAAAAAAATCATAAACAAATAATGTAATCAATGCTAGATAATGGTTTACATTCATAGTAACAAAATGAAACGAAATGCGTTTTTGCGGGTACTTGAGATTTAATAGAGGATGGAATCTTGTTACCGTGAATATCAACATCATGGCAAAAGCAACAACTACGACACAATTTTGTCCAACTGAATATAGAATACTTTTACTTTAAACGTTACACTGCTCCCATCCGCCCCAGGGAAGTACCCGGGTATTACTTTCGAATCTTTTGATCAATTTAAACAAGTATCTACACCGAAAACACTGGATGGAGCCTGCATGTCCAATCCAAAGTACTCTTTGCATCAGGGCCACCAACAGATGAGCATTTGTGTACACCCCCCCCCCCCCCCCCTCAGCCCGTAAAAAAGCGACACTGTTTCCTGCATTAAAGAGGGCGAACAGAGTTTACCTTCTCATTTGGAACTGTGACTACCACAAAGTAGACTATACGTATAACACCCTCTGCATACAAAAAAGGTAAACACAGTTCCACTGCATTAAACAGGCGAACAGATGCCTAATTTACAGGCGGGTACATGTTATAAATAAACGACAGGACGAAATGCCTGTTATCATCGGGGCCCCAACCGGAAACCAATAAATATTGAGCTCTGCAAGATACAATGGCCAATTAAAATAATCCAATTCATATTCTCAAAAACACAACCTTCCCACGAGGTATTTTGCAGCAGTGTGTAGTACACATAATAACCTTTATATGTATATATTAACATATATACACATACACATATATATATATATATATGCGAAGAGGCAAAAAATGACAATTTCCGCCACATGGGCACTGCCTGCCGCCACTGAGCGTATATATTGTTTTTACGTACATTACGTATTCAATTCAAAACTGTTATCAGCGTCAATTCTCTAAATAAACTTCAACATTAAATTTCTTCCAACAGCTTGACATGCTGGTTTATTTACGTCTGCAGACCTTTTACTTGCCATACTTCCATTAGCCCCGCTTATTCCAACTACTCACAAAATCGGCTTAAGTTTAATAGCCGCTTAATAAAGGTTTTCCCGGCCAAATTTGTAAAAGCAGCAGTCAATTTCATTAACGTGCATTCATGTTCGAGCAAATTTTCTCCACTCGTTGCTCCCCTGTTTCATTTTTAAACTTGTTGCATTCAATTTCGTTTCGAGTCACCGAATGTTCTAAACATGCACATTCAAATTAAAGCTTGGGTCAGTCAACTTGAAAATGCGTAAGAGTCATTCAATTTCGCCAATGTCGAGTGAGAGGTGAATTCTTTGGCGAATTGCGGTTTCATATTCGTCTATGGGCAACCTCTTTCGCAATCGGGTCATTCAAATTAAAACTAGACCTCATAATCAAAGTATGAGGCTGGATTTTCATTCGGATATTCAGTATTTCATGTTCATTTGTTTATTCTTTTTCTCTATGATCTTTTCTGACATGATTTCACATTATACAATCTTCTTACTTGTCTCATATATTTCTATTGCATTTTATGTTTCTCTTTCTTTCGACATTCTTTATTTTTGTTGAAACATCTCTTTATTCATATCTTCATATTTTGAACTGCCTTAGGGGTTATTTTTTAAATGGTTTGTTTTGATCAATCTTGATAGTAGGTAATCTTTCTTTCTTTTTATTTAACATCTTTTTCTTTATTCATCATTGTATTTTGTTTCCATCATGTCCATGTCTATTAAACCTGAACTCAACCTACAAGATCTGTTTATATATAGCTTGTGCTTAGAAGAGAATTCACAAATTGTGCACCTTCTCTGGGGACAGTTACCTGTGCAATGACAGAACGAATACGCATGCCATTCCTCCAAGTAAACTTTGCATAAAACTGTTCAAATATATTACGTGACAAATTAACATCAAATGAAAAGCAATTCACAAATTTCACATATGTATGCCTAATCACGAAATTGAATGCATGAAGACATACCACCGTCTGTCCGGTGCGAATTTGAATGCTCTGTGCACGCTTTTCTAAATTGAATGCTCGTTTTACAAGTCTCCGGGGCAAGAGTATGAAATCGCATGCTACTAAATCAAATTGAATGACGCAATTAGCTTTTTGAATGTTGATTTACATAGTCATTCAATTTCGCACGAACTTGAATGAACGTAACGTTAATTCGGATGCTAAGTTTACGAATTTGGGCGGGAAAACCTATAATAGGGCTTAAATCAGTCACTGCTATGTAATTTATTCATTCAAAATTAAAAACTAATATTTAGCTATATTGATCTTCGACCGCCTTTTGAAACGTGTATCAACTAATAAAATAATGTTTATACGTACGTAAAGAAGTGAATAATGTATAAACTATCGTCATACTTAACTTTCCACTCAGAGGCAATCTTTGTAGATTACGAGAAGACATCTAAATATAATTTATCCACTACGCCGTATACTCTGTAGAACCAGGTCGAATTGAAATTGAAACTTTTCCTTTGTTAAAATCCGATGTGAAATGAACATATAATAAATTTTCACTACGAGGTATCCTCGGGCTCATAATGAATTATTTTCGACAGATCAGTGTATGCTTCCATCCTCTACCAAATCCGCAAGTAGAAAAAGAACTCTCACGCTGGCGTTGTGGGAATCAAAACGCCCCAGCTGGTACCATGCCATATATGGATTCCAGACAGTGCGCGCACTATTTCCGTTTATAGAAACGCGCACATGAAAGGTACCGCGCGGCTGACACAAAGAGCGCCGGCAAGTTACGGTTTTCTTTCAAAATGCCGCCAAAGGACATCTCAAAAGTGCCGCCACCCCAGGTGTTGTCACTGAAGAATATAAACCATTTATATCGCCCTTCCTACGATAACATTTCGGATATTCGGCGGTAAGGTGCCGGCATAAAGTACTTTAAAACGTTTCTATTTTAATTTGTTTACCATTTTGAAAATGTATATTCCTTTTTTTCTTACGGGGTCATGAATTTGGTTCAAATGAACATATTGGAAGCCTATCCGATCCGACAATATTCAGTGAGCGTTGTCGCTGTTAAAATCGAGTCTAAAATTATGAAATTGTAATTAATAAACTCTTTTTGATCAATTTGCTATTCCGATTTGGAAATTACATATTACATTCACAACTACATATTCTGATATTGTCATGGTTACAGCTACCATTGTATGGCCCAAACCGCTATTCGAAATTTATCTTTATATTCAATTTTTGTCGAAAGCAAAAGTTTGTTGTTAGTGCTTAAAATACATCCACAGGGTCATCCAAACAAATAAAAAGCATTTTCAACGTTTCCCAAAACGTTGTATTACCTTTAAGGAAATAATTGTTTTCGGGTGGGGGGGGGGGGGGGGGGAGTAGGCCTTGGAGGTAGTTGTCCTCGGGGGAAAATTGTCCTCGGGGGTAGTTGTCCTCGGACATTTCTCCCTCTCTTAGAAGTGCGAACAGGCCGGGAAGTGTTTCCGAATCGTAAAGACAGTGAACATAATATTTCAATAAGTGTTTTTACATTTCTTCACTTCGTAGTTTTCTTTTATCAACCTAGCCCAAGTGTAAATGTTTAGGTTTGTTGACATTTAGTCATGTCATACTTGTTAAAATGTTTTTCTTTAATTGACTAAACCCCCATCCTACCCATTTCTCCAATCTTAATATTCATGTCAAACACGATGATCCTTATGATACTGCTGTTAAACATGCTTCAACTCACGTGTCTCATTTGTCCCGTCAGTCGAGTCAGCGAACACTTTGAACAAGAATCCTGGTTTGGGTCGTTGAAAATTAGAGGTAAAAACGACCACGAGATCAGTTCCTTCGGATCTATAATCAATCTCAGACAGATACCACGGTTCCCTCCTACCGGTCATGTTGAACCATGTATCTCCTCGGAACGGTCCTGTTATACTGTTCCCCAAGTAGACGTAGTCGTAACGCTCCTGCAACCAAAGACTATTCGGCTTTGCCGTGATCGTACACGGTGGCGTCGTCTTTATCCACCACAGGCGGTAACCGTTATCGCTGTAGTCTCCATTTCCTAATGGATGTCTTAGGTTGTCGGCTAATGGAGTGGGGCATGGAAGCATGATGTCAACTGTCGTGATATTTGAACATCGAATAAGAGACAAGGATAATTCTTATCTGGTCATTGGTTTCAGATTACGTTATCGAAATAAAAGGGTGATAGTGTATTTCACAAATACGTCTTAATTATTTCAGCAAATTTATATTCAAACTAACCAACAGCTTTCCACAGGTTGGCAAATTTTCCATTTCATATATTTAGATTTTGAAAGCTCTCCGATGTTTATAGTGACATACATTTTAATGTCATTTATTCGGCAACATATTTTTACAATTAATGATATGGATGATACAAAGATCATGTGTCAAAGACAATGGTCAGCTGTGCAGAAACAGCGATGCTAAAACGAAATTACGTATTTCTTAGAGGAGCAGTCACATAAATGTATTTCATTCTAATTAGTGTGATGTTGCTCTGTAAAAAAATAAAACTTCTGCTAAATTTGAAGTGTAGATGGCATAATAAATAGGCCTTTTTAATTATTAGGATGGCACCATACCTTTTCGTATTTCGGCCATCATACTGAATTCCAATTTCCTGCTATGATACACACCAAGGTCATCTTTGAGGATGAATTTAATCCACATGCCCCTGCTTAAAGAAATGACATCTTTGGGAAGAATCTTCCCACTGTCAGAGGAGAGAATGGCCAGTAAAAGTATAGGAACAAAATGTGGTGTGGTATCGAATATGACAGGTGATGAGAAAACGCCAGCCTTACGTCAGGATTATAAGATAAAATACTATACTCAGTGTATACACTGCATTCATATATATTATTATCTACTCTATGGATATTGATCGTCTTAATAGTATGTATATGTATATAGGCGTGAAGAAAATGGTCTAGGAACGTCATGTCAGAGTTGAGAATTCTCGTAATTTTATATAAATATACAGATCGCAATAAGTGTAGGTGTGAGTTCCGGGAAGACGTGAAAGATAAATTGTGAGTGTTATTAATATTGTTAAGTAAGTGTGGAAGACCATCAGATAAACAATGTTTCCTAAAAAGCATGGCTCTTCAAATGCCTTCATATTCTGAATATGGCATGTAACAGCAGAAAAATCGGGACGGATTTTTATGCCATATGTTCTTGAGGTCCCATATACATATTCTGTAAACAGTGCTTGTAACTTTACCAAGACTGGGCCAAATTTCTTATAATTCTGATGATTACAGAACCTTGCAGTACACACTGATACTTTTATGCTAGAAGATCAATCTTGTATGATTGATTCCACACCGTTTCTTTCACAATGCAATCACATGACCAGAAATGAACTGTATCTTTAAACTGGTGAATATAACGGACTGCCCTTGTGTGTTGTGAGCAAAATATAAATGAAAGACTTCAAGACTAAAGGTCCTATATTGTATGACCAGTTGTGTATTTTTTGCAAGTTTTCGGCATTCTAGCATTCGCCGTTGACTGTAAAACGAAAAAGAATTGAACAAAACTGTTTTCATGATTCGGATAAAACATAAACATCTTTAATTACATGTATCTGATTGTATGCAAACTTTAGATCGAGAACAGAAAAACAAAATCAATATTCTAAAAGGCTATTATGATGACACCATCAAGACGTAAAGAACAAGATGGGGTCATGGAATAGAACAAACTGAACCTTCGAAAATAACGAAGATAATCATACCTAAATTTGGCGAGCAAACTATCCGATCTTATTGATTCATCCCAAAGATCTCCGATTTCCACATAGTCATAACCCTCGTTAAGAACGAAAGTCCAGAAACTCAGTCTCACTCTGTAACCATCACCCGGGGCAAATATCCTCCAACAGTAGCTGTAATTTGGGTCCACATGGATAGTCCAATTTTTGCCAGAGGTGACATTTACTTGTGTCGTCCTTCCTGGAAGTGAAAACACATTTCGATTTTTGGTAATATATGTCGTAAGCATTGAATTGAAATTTGCTGGTGTTGTTATTATAACAATAATCATAATCAATATGTTCTTATCATTATTAGTGTTAGGCCATATAATTATTAACATGTTCTATGACAATTACACCCTGAACAGTCAGCCCCTAGCTAATTACCAGCGGAAAATTGCCCCCCCCCCCCGTTGACGGTAACACCACCTAAATATAAGCCCCTTGGACATACACCCCCCCCCCATGAGGACAATTATCTCCCTGAAAATGATCACCTTGGACAAGAAGCTCCCCCCCCCCCCCCCTTTCACCGAAGACAATGCCCCCTGAAAATTACACTCGTGGAAATCCCCCCCCCCCCCCAAGGACAATTACTCCCGAAAAAAAATCAAACCAACTTATTATCAGGGCAGACTTCACCTTTAGTGGGCTAGGGGTAATTTTCCGCGAGTTATTGTCCCGGGGGTGGGGGTAATAATAATCATATATACACTATCAAACATTTAGGAGCGCTAAAACAATAAGTGCCATGGCGCTTACAAATACACATTTATGTAAAGAGGACAAAAAAACTGTACATTGTTCAGTCTCGCAGCATTTTTCCTCAGGGTTATTTTTCGAGGGTTGAATGTCCAGAGGGTAATTGTCCTGTATATCACTAGCATCATTATCATTATTATTATTAACATTATTATTAAGATTATCATTATTATTAACTTCATTTTAATTATAATTAATATTATGGTTATTTTTGTTTTAGTATTGCTGTATAATTACTTCCAATACTACTACTAATACTACCACTTCTACTACTACTACTACTACTACTACTACTACTACTACTACTACAACAACAACTACTACTACTACTAATGTTACTACTACTACTACTACGACTACTACTACTACTACTACTAATACTACTACTTCTACTACTACTACTACTACTACTACTACTACTACTACTACAGTCTTTCTACATGTATTACCGTAATAAAATGCTATATCATGTGGAATATTGACTCCAGACCATTTTAATCCTGTTAATGTAAGCACCGTATATAATGATAGCTGATCCAAGAGTAGTGATATTTCATATTTACTTATAAATTCAAATTTTTGTGCGGCAAGGCAAAATGATGAAATTATTTACCTGCACAGTCATCTGCATAATGTTGTTCAATCAGCTCAGTGTAAAGTAGAAGATTTAATAAGAAGAAGGTAGCTCTGCATTGCTTCATATTGATTGAGTTCGTTCTGTTGATATATAATGTTTGGCTAAGCATAAATGTTCAGTTCATCTTTGAAGCTTTTTACTCAGGACGAAGCAAAAGAGAGTTTCTTATGAACTTTTATCTGTTAAACTTGTAGCGAATGTTAACAAATGAGTTAAAAGAGCTAATATCAAGGTGTTTCCATACAACTATGGCACATGTTGAATAGCACGATCATAACTGAAAGATCATGTTCTGATGCCAAGACAACTTATGTCATGATTTGCAGTTCTGCTCACAGTGTTATCCAATAGTCATGATAATAAGATGAGATAGGAATTCTCCCTTTACATTAGTTAAAAAACACAATTGTTTTCAACCATGATTGGAATATATTTGCTTTCTATAAAAAGCAGTGCTCAAAGAAACTCTTGAACGCAGTGCACATCATCAAAATCATCCGTTAATCAGTAGTTCGTGTCGGAAAAGGATCATTTTTAATTTCAGTTTAAGTCCAAACACATTAATCTATGGCAGTCATCATGTTGTCTGTCCTACGATTTGATGAGGTGGAGAGGGAGTGAAAAAGCTGGAATTTACTATCAACTCACTTCCAAGTGTATCACTCCGCAATTTATGAATAACAGATGAAATTCAGATATCATGGATACAAAACAACTGTTGATTTTACTCGTTTCCACTGCCCATCACTCACCGCTATAATCAAACCATTCGATTGATTGGTCGAAGCATCTAAAGATATAGTATTGCGTGCGATGTTTAGAGTATATCATAATCAATAGATAATGAAACTCACTAGATTGATATTAATTGATATGAAGAGGGTATGAAACCAATTTTAAGTATCAAGAGACTTGAAATTCTTTCGGTAATAAGAAATAGGCAGTGCGAGAACTCTATTAATAGAGAACAGGTACACTTTTGTTCACGTAACAGAAAAAAAGAAATATTTTGTTCAACGCAACAGGAAGTTTGAATAAAACATGATTTTGTTCTCTCTCTCTCTCTCTCTCTCTCTCTTAATTGATTGCAATATCCCCAAAACAAAAGAAGGCTTTTCTGTATCAGTATATATTAAAGAGGATGTAACGTCTTGCGACATCATATTTAGTTATTTACTATCATGGCGAACAAGGGTGTCGGATCGTAATAACTCACCTATCAGACGCTCACATATAAGCTTTAGGTTAGTACAAGTGGAAGGAAAACTATTTAAAAAGGAGAAATTAATGACAATAATGATAAATAAATAATATGTAACAATAATAACAATGATATTAATATGCACCGCGGAAAGTGCTCCAGGAGCTCTAATGTATGACCCCGTTCTCACTCACTTTGAAAGTGGTCTTAGTTAGACCGCTCCAGAGGAACGGGTCTTGAGGAACGGTTTGCGAGCGTTCACACTCCGAGCAGTTTTTTATGGCTCAAACCGCTCCACGAGTCAAAGTGGTCTTGTTGCTATGGCAGCTCAGGTCAACAGATCATTTTTTTCGCGCGCGGAATACAAACCGTATGTACCGTACTACATGTTTCGCACCGAAGGTCACTAGCTCACTTCCGTTCAAAGTACGCTTTCCGTTCACATTGCACGTTATGGAGCTCTCACACTCTGCCGTGTAGGCCTACCGTCCACCTGCCGGGCTATTAAAAAAACAACAGAGTCCAGAACGTTGGGTTTTGAGCGAACTTGTCCCCGGCCGCAAAAAAAAAAATCATAAAATTAATCTTTTCACCGTTTCGTTGCCATCTTCTGACCGTTCTCACCGGGCGCATACCGGGTGTTGAACGTGCTTCTACCGTCTTCACCGCCCAGATTGACTTTTGTTGAAAATTTTGGCCGTTTCCATACCGGGCCCATACCGGGTCTCGAACGTGTGCACCGGGTTTGTAGCAGCCACCTACCAGTCACTTAGCGTCCCCTCACCCCTCGGAGCGTCCTGTGAGCGAGTCCGTTCTGTAACGGGTTATGAGCGTGTTGTGAACGTGTTCATACAGTGTGACCGTTTTCATAACGTATTCATACCGTCCTCATACCGTTCAACACCGTCCTCTTGCCGCTTACTTGCGGCCGGTGCCAGCCGGCCAAAGTTTTGAACATGCCCAAAACTTTCGCCGGGTCCCACCGGGTGTAAATAAGCGCCAACGCACTATTAACGTGTTGCCCGCTTTGATAACGAACCACCGTGTGCCCTCGCCGTTC
The DNA here is from genome assembly GCA_035222895.1 of Strongylocentrotus droebachiensis. Taxonomy (NCBI): domain Eukaryota; kingdom Metazoa; phylum Echinodermata; class Echinoidea; order Camarodonta; family Strongylocentrotidae; genus Strongylocentrotus; species Strongylocentrotus droebachiensis. Next base: position 464,465 of record JAVYIG010000525.1, on the reverse strand, counting down.
TCCACCGTCCGCAGAAATTTTTGCGCACGGTGGCACACGGTAGGCCTACACGGCAGAGTGTGAGCGTCACTTTAGAGCGCTCCAAACCGCTCTTAATAAGACCCGCTCCTCAAGACCACCTCTGAAGGTGGTCTTCTGGAGCGGTCCAGAAGTCCACTACCTGGACCACTTTGACCGTTCTCACTCACCTAAGAACCGCTCCTGAGGAACGGGTCTTAGTTAGAGCGCTCCAGAGCGCTCCAACGAAGTGAGTGAGAACGGGGTCTATGACTCTAATAGGCTGCCGATGTCGATTCCACAACATTTAAGGAATTTCTTCCTACCGGTACAAACTTAACACCTGGGTGGAAAGTGGCACATGTAGGATCTTGCCAAAAAGACATTAGAGCAGCGGCGAGACTGGAACCGCGAACCACGTGATCCAAAATTCGAAGACATATCCACTTGACCACAATACCTCTCTAATTGGTAAGAGGAGATATGGTTTATGAAGAGGTTTATCCGCGATAACAGTACTAAAATAGCGTCAAACTATTTAAATACTTGTAGAAAGCAATACGAGTTTAATATTCTCACGATGAGAACACTCTAGAGAGACAGGAAGGACAAGAATGAATTTCATTATCATTATGATGATGATCATCATCACCACCACCACCACCGCCACCACCACCATCCTCATTATCACTCCAACATCGACGCACAAATTATGATGAAAAGTGTAACCATAAATAACAACAAATATCATGCCTACCCCATTAGTGATATTGTCATCATCATTATCATCATTAATCATACATTATTATCATCGTCATAATCATTATCATCATCATCCTAATAATTATGATGGCCATCGTCGTCATCATTAAGCTTTCGTCCACCCACTGGATTCATTCCCGTCGTCTATAAGTGCAGAAGTTCAATTACACCATTAAAGCCCCAACATTTGACCGTTCATGATGGTTCTATGAATAAAATACAACTGAATACTTTAACGTTAGGGTGGATGGGGTCTGCTTTTGGGTGGGGCATGCATTTATTCGTAAATGATATCTAGAATGTTGTAGTTATTTTTTAATGTTTAATTTTGTGCTATGTTATTTCTTCTCATTTGTTTTAATTGTAGGACACCTCGGTAGAATAGATGTGCGGTAATGGCACATCTGTGAAGGGTGTTCCTTCCCAAAATTATTATTTTTATTTTCACATTATGTTATTACCCTTTTTTTTATTCGGTAAATTTAATCAACAAAATAATTGAATATCAAAATCAAATTGATTCATCTCATTAAAACGATTGTAATTATTATTGATAACCATAACCGAACAAGTAGAGTTTAGAAAAAATATTCTCATCAGCACCTTCTACAATTCTAGTCTCTGAATAACTTAAATGGTACTCACCATTTCGCGAAAGTAATGTTCCGAATATTTCTTTCTTCTAAAAGTATAAAATTAATATGTCATAGATTAAGGATGCTTCTTTTAATAGTAATCATTGAAATCCCAATGTCAACAAAAACATCGATACAATTTAGTGCTTAACATTTCGTACACTTTTTAGAGTCGAAAAGGGGCCCTTATTTCAAAGTTAAAGAGAGCACCTCTAAGCTATAGATACTGGCACTCGCCGGAGATGAAAAGGGTGGCACTTATAAGAATGAAAAGGGGGCATGTTAAGGAAAAGAGGCACCTCTCAGATTTGAAAAGAGCAAAATACAAGTTGAAAGGGGCATCTATCAGATGCTAGTAGAAGCATTTATAATAGCGGAAAAGGGGCACTTATCAGAATAAGAAGGGCTTTTTTTTAAGTAAAAGGGAACCTCTCAGATTTGAATATGGGCAATTATTTTAGATGAAGGGGCCATTTATAATAAAACATATCTTATGTATTATACATGACAATGTTTGATATTACTATATAAATGTATATAAATCAAAGAGTATTTGTTAATACTTAGATCTCTTATAAGAGTTGGATATATGAAAGATTAAAATTAGTCCTATCTTTACAAATATTGAAGATACTATGTAATTATTGTTAATTTTTAATATTTATTCATTTCAAATGTTTAGCTACTTATCAAGTGTCGAAGATGTTTATTGATAAGATTCCTATGCCCATTTCTGATTGAAACTGTTATTAATTTATATTAGTCAGTTATTGTACGTAAAAAAAAAATATACAGAGATATAGACTAAGAGAGGAATGAATACACATCTTATGAACTGATCAGAATGGATAGTGTTGATATTGATATCAATAATTAATTTGTTCAGTATAAACATGTACAAAGCTTTAAACAAAAATATCAACAATTAATTCATTTCTTGAAGAAATAGAAATGCCATTGTCATTAATTGACATGATACATTCGGTTTTATCGAATGCGTTATAACGATAATCACTGGAATGGTGATGTAAATGGGTACCTGGCAGGAATTAATCCCTTGAAATGTTAGAGTGCTGTAGTGTCCGCCTTGCTAAAGCCAGGGAAATAAGCGGGGTAGCGCCAGGAGCGTCACAACTTGACGAACATATGTGCGCTATATAAGAAGCCACCATTACTATATATGTAATCCCATTTTAACATGAACGTATTATTGTTTGTATTAAAACATTCGGTTGTATGTTCTTTTTTTTTATCCATGTAGGCCTAATGTATTTTGAAAAAGGCGTATTAAAAAAAAATTGAATCAAATACAATATAATTGCTAAACTTAAGAGAATTTTTTTTTTTTTTTTTACAAGCCTATGAATTGAGATCCGCAAATTATGGCAAAAGTACGTAGCCAAAAAAAATCGTTCAGTGAAGGGAAAGGCATATGTAAGCTTATGCTGATCATTAAAGGAAATACAAAGTTTTGATATGGAGTCATGAATTTGGTTCAATCGAACAAATTGGAAGCATATGCGATCCTACAATATTCAGTGATCGTTGTCGCGGTTGAAATCGAGTCTAAAGTTATGAAATTGTAAACAATAAACTCTCTATGTTGTGAAGCTCATATCAAGGTCAAGATGTTAATTAAGCTATAAAACAAGGTTTGTTAATTAAGCTATACAACAAGGTTTCTTGACTAAACTACCTTTTAGCTATATCCGTTTGGAAATTGTATATAACAACTACATATTCTGAGATTTTCATGGTCGTAGCTACCATTGTACGGCCTTAGGCGCCAGTGGCGGATCAAGAGGGGGGGGGGGGGGCGGCCCCCGCGGCCCCTTCCCTACACAAACGTGTAAAATCCCTTTTTTTTTTAGATGCCCCCCCCCCCTCGTAGGGTGTGGTGTGTTTGTAATTTCCGTATATTTTAACCACTTTTGCATCTAACGCACCCTCCCCCTTATCCCTCTCACATCTTCCATGCATTCCTTATTTCATTATAACCTTGCTCACAAATATCATTATGTCCCCGTTGTGAATTTAATTATTTCCTTTAACAACATTCATATAAATTTCACCCTTTTATCTGACACATTATCCTCTTACATTTCTACGAGCCTTTCAAGGCCATTGACTCTGCGTCTGGAGCTAGCTCTCACGATGGAGATTTCATGGACGATGAAATGTTTCAGGTCCTTCTCAATCAGAGAGAAGAATGCATACGTCAGCTTAATCATTTATATAAGTTGCTTCCTCACACAAGCAAAGATTAACCCTTTAGAACTCTTTACAAAAAATCTGTCCAGCATTTATTGAGTTGCATTTTAAGAATCTGTCATATGAGAGTGTAACAAGCAAGGGGGCACAAAGGGGCCATTGCCCCTATTTAGCCCCCCCCCCCCCCCACAAAAAAAAAAAACAACAACAACAACAACAACAACAACAACATGCAGTGCTTCATGTAGGAATTGTATACATCCCCCCGGACTCCTAGGCGCGTTCGGGTCACTTTAACAGACCGGAGTATGCATGCACTGGCTTTCTTATGTAGAGGGGGAGGGCAGTTGCCCCCCCCCCCCGCCAAATACAATTAACAAATGCAAGTGATTAAGAAATGTTGCTGAAATTACGTAATTTTCCGGGATTGTTCCTCACTTTTTAGTAAAATTATACTTGTTAATGCATACGTTGGAAAATGACAAATTCTCAAATTTACAGTCAGACTAGAAATATGCTTATTTGGAGGCCTACGTGCTTCTGGGGGCTCTGCCCCCTGTATGCTCATCTGACGGTAATTTAATGCCTGAAACCTCTGAGCTTCTGGGGGATCCGCCCCCTGGGCCCCACGCCATTAAGTGTCCCGACAGTGTCACAAATGATGTATACAAATATGTTCATCTTACCGTCATTAAATGTCTAAAACCTCTGAGCTCGGCCCCCTTGACCCCACCTAGGCCCTGCGGCTTATTTAAAGGCCTACATGCTTCTGGGGGCTCCGCCCCCAGAACCCCACACCAATTAGTGTCCTGCCATTGTCACATTTAAGGTATCAACATATCCTCATCTGACTGTAATTAAATGCCTAAAACCCCTGAGCTTCAGGGGGCTCCGCCCCTGGACTCAACCAGGGGCACAAAGGCGTGCCTCTGAATGCTTATCTGACCGTTATAAAATGCATCAGATCCCTGGAGTTTTATGGGGCTCGGCCACTTGCAGCCCACGCCAATTATTGACCTGCCGGAGTCATTAATAAGGTATCAAAATATTCATATCTGACGGTAATGAAATGCCCAAAACCCCTGAGCTTCCAGGGGCTCCGCTCCCTCGACCCCACCAGGGGCCCCGAAGACGGGCCCCTGAATGCTTATCTGACCGTTATAAAATGCCTCATATCACTGATTTTTATAGAGCTCAGCCACCTGGACCCCACGACCATTAGTAACCTGCCGGAGTCAGGAATAAGGTATCAAAGTATGCTCAGCTTCTGGGTGCTCCACCCCTTCACCCCTTCAGGGATTTACCTTAGACCCCACGACAATTTACGGTACGCTCTACCTGATCGTAAATACTTTAGCCTCCCCCTACCCACTTTGAAAAACGTTCTGCTGGGCCTGCATGAAAAAGTGGTGATGATGCGGACTTTTTCCTTCTGCTTAGTCGACCCTTCGCGTCTGGCTCCCCACCCCCCCCCCCCCCTCACTATTGAACAATTCTGGCTACGCTTTTGGTAACAAGTAAATATAAAGTCTTAAAACCTCATCATTGCTTTATCTCTACAGCTTTTATTGAAATACGTGATAATGGGTACATTTGTTACAGGTCTTTCATGCAGGTCACTCAGTGTAGTGCAATATAAAACTATTGTTTGATTAAAATGGATTCATCGATGCAAATATTTCTGGAATAGACCGTTAATGAACATCAATATAAAATGAACTTCTACTATAGTGTTAAACTTAAGTGATGAAGTAAAGTAAAAACTACTCTATAAGCATAATATTAATTATCTTTGTTGTCTGCAAGTATGCCACCATGATTTAATTAGTTTAGGATTCGATTTATTCAGATACAACTGCACTTCAATGTATAAATAACCTATAAGTCCCCCAGGATTTACATTGCAAGAAGTGCTTGCTACATATTTATCATTTTTGCCTCACAAAATGTCAATTATTTTTGCAGTCTATATATATTAAAAATACGAATCTTATTCAGAGTGAAACTGTGCAAAGGTGACGTTATTGTTTAGATGTACATACATGTACATGTGGGATTGTATGATAGTTATGATATCTGTCATTGTGGTAATAATCATTAACCTTACATAAATATGTTTCAAAACCCTCAAGGTTTAAAACCATTATGTAGCAAAACCCATTTTGAGATGAATTTGATTGCACATCTTACATTATCAGTCTCATTACAGATATTGCGTATACAAATAAATTTTAAGAGGCGATTGTTAAATTACAAGTTGGCATGTATCATTCAATGTTTTAAAATGTACGATTGTTGAACACAGCATCAGAATATTGCATTATTCGAACAACACACTCTATATTAAACATATACATGCAGGCGCGTACGCAGGGGCAATGTCATAATACATCCTCTATTGCTAAAAAGAGTGCAGTTTAATGTGATAATGTGTACAGTTATAATTAATCACTAAAGGGTTTTGATCATGTCAGAGAAAATAAAGAAGAAATACGACAATGTACAATTAATAGCGTGCATCAGGACAGTAAGACAAATTCCTCTTAATTAAAAATTTACCCTTAACCTCATCACATTGAGATAAAAGTATGTATACACTAAAACATGCTGAAAAGGTTCAACAACTGCTGTCTACTATACACAGTACCTTTTTGAGAAGGTACAATGATACTTTTAAAGGTCTCATGGATTAAGCAATTGTCTGCTTTTTTAAACAGAATTAAAGATTTACAAATTCTCATTATCATTTGTTTTTCTTTGCTGAATTTATTTGGTAGTTGCCTTCAGATGAAATATTTGACTGCTAATAAATTTGTTTTCAATAATCATTGTTATACAACGTATTTAAGATAGTATATATATACCGGTATATATATTTGCAAAGACGTAACAATTTGAGTAACTCAAAATTGTTACGTCTTTGCAAATATCTTTCGAACCTTAAATAGATGCAGGAAATAAATAAGAATAACATGATATGCAAATCAAAACATTGTAAAACAAATCAAATGTATTTTGCTTTCGAAGTATGGAGTATATTATTTTGTCTTTGATGTTTCGCAAACTATTCGCCTTTTATTGGATGAAGTCGAATATACAGGGTTCCATTTCATACTTTGTTTATTAAAGCACCGTCACATTTCTATAACAGATTATCTGACTACCAATGAAATGCAATGATTTCAATAACTTATATAGATACATTAATGCAACCTGATATGTTCTTTAGATTATAAAAGTGGGCTCATATCCTTGATCATCTATACTTTGATGTGTTAACAGGAAGGATAGTGCCTAAATACCATACATCTCAAACGCATCATGGGAACTTGCAATCTGTTTAGCCCTTTGTTCGTCTTTTCGCATCTTGACCAAGAAGTTTGCGTACATTGGATGTCCATCTGTTGTCGTAGGTCCCATGTCACCTTTCATTCCTCCCTTACGGCAATCCATGCCCTGAGCATGGTAGGATGCATCGTCCGTCTGTATGGGCGGTGGCATTCTGGCCTGCTCTTGGTTTCTCTTCTTGACCAAATAGTTCCCGTACATAGGTTGTCCGTCGGGTGTTGTCGCTTTTGTGTCGGAATATTCAATCTCTCCCTTGCGACGTTGCGTGACTTCTGGATTAAGAGAGGCGTAGACAGTGGGTTCCTCTGTCTGTATGGGCGGGGCATTAGGGGGGTGGGCGCGGTCATGGGAGACAGACATGTAGACCAATCCATCATCATCAACCTGCGTGGGGTAAAAGAATTGGATGAATACAAACATTTCATAGTATTGTTCTTAGGGAACTGATATGGAGATCAGTCTGTCAAATGTGTTTGATTTTGAGTTTAAGGTTTACAGAGGTTTGACAATTTATAACATGGACTTGAATAACAAATGATTAAAATCATCGTTTAACAATGTTAAATCTGAGATGCATGGCCCTACGTGCTATCAGTTTTTGTGATATGGTTTAATATTGAAGCCCTATTACAAAAAGATGGACTTCAAAGTGATCATGCGCTTTAGAGTGACCAGTTTTTTTTCCATACACATTTTCCCCAATATACTGTAATGGTATGAGAACCGTTAGGAAAACGCAAAATTTGATTTCGATTTACAATCATAAATATCTTGATAATCAAACAGGCAATCGGCTTGTAAAGGCCCGGTCACACAGAGGGGACGCATGCGGGACGCACGGCCGGCGCATGGAAAATTTCCAATTTTAGCCAGTGCGTTGTCGTTCGCTAGGCGTGCGTCATCACTCGTTACTCGTTCGTCGAGCGCGCTGGACCAACGCTGGACCAGCGCTATGCATTCGTCGTCATTCGCTGTGTGCGTCGGGATTTTTTGAGCATGCTCAAAAGTGTGCGCGGAGCTCGACGCATGAATGTACACGCCAAAGGCACGCCAGACGTGCGTTGAGCGCGCTAGACCAGCGCCAGACATACGCGGGGCACACGCCCTGTATACGCACAGCGCGCTAGCTACACGCTGTGCATTTTGTGTCAGCTCGCTAGCTTTTCCAAAATCATGACAAAAGTTTTCCAATGCGCTGGCCGTGCGTCGTAGAACGCGGTGCATGCGTGGACCATTCGTCCAGCGCGCTAGCAACACGCTGTGCATTCGTGGAAGTTGTTATCATGTGCGCTCTGGGTACGGTCTGTATGCGTACTGTATGCGCCCTGTATGCGCTCAGCGCGCTAGCAACACGCTATGCATTTGGTGTCAAAAGTTGGGCGCACGACAACGCACTGGCCAAAATTGCAAATTTCCCATGCGCTGGCCGTGCGTTCCCCATGCGTCCTCCCTGTGTGACCGGGCCTTTAATGTCATGGGATTCATGTCTGCCCTATAGGTTTATAATTTTTATTGCAGCATGAGCTGAATCAAGGACATATTTTCTGAATGTGAGACACAGTTGCCGGATACCTTCAAGAATGGAAATTGAAAATAAATGTAAATGGCAAAGAGTAAAACACACGTTTGATATCATTTGGCAGTTGAAGTTCATGGGTCACATTACACGTAAAGAAGGCCTAGAGAACCTTGCTTTGACAGGGAAAATTGTGGGAAGAAGGAGTAGGGGAAGAAGGAGGATACTTTGGATGGACAGTCTGCAGAAATTGTTGGAAGAGAGAGGAGTGAAAGAACTGGGAGTGGTACTAATACAGAAGGCTAGGAGCCGAGGGTTGTGGAACAGCATGATCGCCAAAGTCAAACGATATGGCACTTAGAGAGAGAGAGAGCACTTCAAGCGAAGGGACAGATTTTGAGGTAATATTCAAGATCACATTATTTCCCCATGAAATGTGTACACGTGTACACATTTTCTCCAGATGGCATGGATACTTTGGGGTGTGCTGTTATACCACTTACATGGTTTACTTTACCTGCCAATGACGTTCAAATTGTAGGGAAATTGTTACATCTTAAATAGATACATCTAAATTTAAAACTATACCCAATATGTGTGTATTTCCCTATGGAGAGTAATGAACAAAGAAGTAATGATATTTTGATTTATCTAAATTACTGATACAAAAAAGAAAGATTTATTAATTATCAATGATAAACGAAGAATTTACCATTCTGCCTTCTGATTGAGTGTTGTCTCCATCATCTGCTTGAAATGTGAAGGACGTCATGTAATTTTGATAAGGGTAAGATAAAAAAATAAATATATTGGCAATGCTACTTCCTTTTAAAGGTTAGAGTGTGATACAAATATTGGACTTTTTATATAGTTTGTATAATAGAAAGAGCATTCATGTCATTTACTACAACGTAGGAGATTGATAAACTAATCAATTTGCAAGCTTACCTCAAATACAATAGGAAGAATAAAATGATTGATTTTTTTAGGCAAAAATATGTATTTACCTCAATGTATTTGTTTAATTAAATGGAAATTTAATTCAAATAATATCCTACATTATAATTTTGTTTAGTTGCAGTTCAGTTCAGTTCAGTTCAGAGAGAGAGAGAGAGAGAGAGAAGTAAAACGGAAGAGAGAGAAACAAAACAAACAAAAACGATAAAGCACAAGTTAAAATCAAAATGAAAACATGACAATATCACCGAAGATTAAAGCCTTTATAATATACTTTAATAATGACATGTGGATTAAATCACCTATAATATGCATGTTTTGGTTTGTTATAGGTGAATGCTTTACAACATACCCTTCTTTCGCTTCAAACAACATAAAGTTCCATAGAAGTACATCAATCCTAATGAAATAACCAAAATGAAGCCAGCGGAAGCAATCACTCCAAAAGCGATTGTCATGAAAGATGTCTTTCTTCTTGGAAATGATTGATCATTTAGACCTGGTGAGGCTAAGTAAGAAAAAAGATGACCAACAAATAACAGAGTGTCAAGATTATCAGGTTTTCCAAAAACAATGAATGTTTCTTTTAGTTGACGGCTGCTTCTCAAGTGGTGAGTCTAGGACAAACAATGCCATGATTAGAATGTCGTGGATATTGGTTTTCTGAACAATGTTGTAGGAGATTTTCCATGATTTATGTATGGATGTTTCGTTCACATCTCTATATCCCCCGTGTTTTGAATAGTGTTTTTATAAAGCTTTGTAGGATTTGTTGCTGTGTTTTGCAAGATGAAAATTTAGTATTTCCAGAAAACCTACAAGTGCTCCATCCATATATGCATGCTTATCCACTCTAAAACATTAATACACCCCCATGGAAATACATCTATCACCACGCATGTTACACAATAATCAAAGCATTAATGTGAGTCCACCCACACACACAGGTGTATTCACCCGAACACAAAGGTGTAAAAAGGTTCACCCAGGCACGCACATACACACATCTGATCATAAACTTGTTTTTCTCATGGTCGATAATTGCTTGTCATGTATGTTCACTACATCTAGGTAATATCGGCCGTATTTGTATTGTACACTTTACGTATTAGCTTATCAAATTAAGGAAGCATGGTATGGTTAGTATTCCATCGATAATATAATTATAATTATAACAGGAAGAATACTCAATAGCCTACCTGTTACATCAGCTGGTTTACTGCATAGATCCCTGCCAAAGGTCACCAAAGTTGTGTTAACATCCGGATCAATGCTGACCTCTGTGCCCAGAAATGAATAAAATAAAATCACATCACATCACTTTATTTCCATTTTCTTATTTTGCTTTTACCACTTCCAACTCCCCTTTCGAAATGCAAGGGGAATTACGCCCCTAATTCTCGTATGGGAGGAAAAATCCCAATGGCTGATGTACAAAATAAGCTGGTTAATTACATAAACCCCTGCCAGAGGTCAAAACAATCGGTTAAACATGCGGATGAGCACTAACCCCTTACAGGGTTTGATGCACTCTGTTCAATTCAAGGAACAGCAATTTCCCTCCTCTGTTATGATCATGAATCAAATCCCCTCAAAGGTTTGGTTTGCTTTCGAAAAAAAAAAATCCTTCTTCTAGGTCCAGAATAACGGTAAAGGGAAAAATAAGAGCTTAACAAAGCAAAACAAAATTATAATAGAGACAAGTAAAGAAATATATGGAGCTAGCATTGTGTAATGGCTCTAAATCGTTGAAGTGGTTAAACGTGACAGGAGTGTGCGTGTTCCTTTTATTGGTTGGAATTCGGGGTTGGGTAACCCCGATATCAAAAAATTTCATTGTCGCATTTTCAAAAGAAAATTACATGGATTCCTATCTAAAAATGGAAAGTGAAATAAGGGGGTGATTTTAGGACGCTTTAACAAACTAATCATAAAAAGCCAAACACATCAGCCTAGAGATACAATACAAACACAGTACTACTTACGAACACTTGTGAAGTTGAACACTGCACTACCGGAACCATTGCTTGAAACAGCAATGCATTTCAAATCGCAAGGATCTTCGGAAAGAGGATTTCGAATCACCACTTCACTTGTAGTCAGCGTTTCACCTTCGATTATAGTCTCGGAGAATGTAATGTTACATGTCTCGTTTGGAAACCGTGTGCCGTTACAGAGCCATTGGAAGATAAAGGCAGGAGGACTGGCGTCTGAGGTACATGTCAATACGAACCCAGTACGTGCTGTATTTGATGTAAGCCGTCGAAAAGTAATAAACACAACCGGGTCATCTACATTTAAGAAAAATATTGAAAATAAGTTTTGAAAAGAGGTGATACAAAAATGAAGGAGAGATAGAGAAGAGGATGGGACTAGGAAATCTAATCAACATTATTTGGGTGGGAATGAAACAAGCCTGTTAATGCATGCAGGATAAAAGAGGAAAATGGACAAAAAGTCGTTTGGATTAACTGATCCTTCTCCATACGCATCTTGTTAAAAGATGGAAAAACGACAATCAGTGTACATGAAAAGCCTTTTCAGAATTATACAATTATATACTAATTAATTGTTTGTAGAATTTAAAGGAAAAGAGAGCAATAACAGACTCTTGAGAATAGTTGATGAACGCATGAACAGGTCAATATCTAATAGAATGTCCTTCCCAAACGTTTACTGAAAATGAATACTCACATGATATATTCAGAACCACGGTATCATTCACTAACCCCATTGAGGGTCTCGTATATTGAAATGCATGCATAGAGGGTGTTGTATGTTGAACTGCCTGGCAGAGAAGAGGTTTTCCATGATCAGACTTCTTTGGTATGATGGTAAGGGTGCTTTCAGCATCATACCGATCATCTACAGTCACTGAAGTCTTAAAAGACGAATAATGTGTGACATTTCTTGATCCGATGTACCAATGGATTAGCGGAGCAGGGTATCCATCAACAGCACTGCAGCTTACATCGGTTTCTCTACCGTCGTATAGATCACTGGGGGTAGTGATGTTAACACTCTCTGGTGGGCCTTTACAGAGAAATAAAATATATAGTTATGGGGGAAAAAATCAAGAGTCAACTTGTCTTTCGTTATTAAAAATATGAATATATTAAATTTAAAATTTAGTTATACAGCAAGGAGATATCTCAGTGTCATATTGGTGGACATCAGTTTTTTCCTATCCAAATCCTAGGTGACGTCAACATATCTATAACTACGATGATGATTCCGATATGATCGGGTTGATTATGATGAATAAAACGGTACGCTCTTTTTAATCCTTAGTGATGAATGATACTTTCATTGGATTAGGCCATAATTGCCACACATTTTCCATCAGTGTTATTTATAAGAAGATGGACTCCTGATATTCTGAATGATAAGAACTCACCGTAAACGATCAACGTGACCATCAGTTGATCAATGAAGACTTTTTCCAGACATACGTAGCATTGGATGAACATTCTATGGTGTTTTCTTTCTGGATATATTGCAATGGTACTTTCGGTGTCAAACAAACTTCCGTCTAAATCATTGGGAAACTTTGAAAGGCTTGAGTTAATACTAGGAGTACTGTTGGTTTCACCTACAAGGATCCATGATAGTTCAACTGCTGGAAATGATCCAATACTTGTACAAGTTATTGAAGTCGATGAACCTTCTTGAACGTGAAGGAATGTTGACCCAGAATCGTGTTCCTTGTTATCTTCAGTTAGAAAAAGTAACATGCTAGAGGGTGGAACTTATAGTGAAAGAGAGAGAGAATTTTTTTTAAACAAAACAATGTAATCAATGGTAGATAATGTTGAAAGGAACGAGCTATCTTTTCTTTCTTAGTTTTTTACATATGGATATAAATAGAATATTGTTTTGTGCATATGAATCTTCTGAAGAAAAACAATTCGTAAATATTAATTTAGATAATGCCCCATAAACTGTCCAATTGATGTTTATCTGAATAGAGCAGAACATACAAAGTAACTATAGAAACAGTAATGAATTCAGCTTTGATGACATCGGCACCACAAAAGTACGGAGAAGACAAGCTTCCTACTTTACACGTTCACTAACCATGGACATTTAGGTAAACTGAGCGTTGAAGATGATGTTGTAGTTTTGGATGTGATGCCAAGCAACGGAGATACTTTCCTTGATCATCCCTAGAGGGTGTGATTATGGCAGTCTTTAGAGAGTCATAGCTGTTGCCTCGTACGACAATAACCTGATCTTGTAGAGCAACCGCTACATCATCTACAATACGCCATTGCAGTACTGCAGGAGGTCTTGCCTCGTAGGCTGCACATGTGATGTAATACGGCTCACCAGCAGTTACCGTTATTTTGGCGTTGTGGTAATAACGGCTAAAACTATCATCAGATATCCTCAGCAGATATGGCCGACCTAGTGACATAAGAGGAAATAGTCACGATGAATAAACATTGCCTCGAATTGTAATTCTCCACTTTGATAGTGAAGTACTTCCTTTTCATGGATTCGCTAATTACTCTCAGTCAGCCTTTCTAACACTTCGACTTCCAAATTAGGCATTGTAGTCACGTATCATTTACTTACTTCCTTTCAAAACAATGGTTTGACTCCTTATTTAAGCTATTATTAGACGTTCAAGTTTTTGCCAAATATAAGACATTTGTGTAATGGTCATGGTATCATCAGGAAACTTCGTAAAAAAAGATATACAAGCATGTTTGAAGCTAATTACTTGCCAATTAAATAATATGTGAACATATGAGACTTCCAGTTGTTTAAACGCTTCCCATAATAAACAAATACCCACGCACTGAGAGGCTCTACTTGAAATTATGGATCAAGGTGGCAGGAAAAGCACTATTTTCTGAGAAGAGTAGCCCCGAAGAAAATAGTGTTATTTCTGTCGACGAGGAATCGTTTATTGTACTAGTGGATTGGCATAGTGTATGAAATATATATTTCATTATAATCTGAGACATAAAACGGGGGGGGGGGGGGGGGTTTGATATAAATTTTGATCAAAAATACACTCATACAACCTGAATTATCTTCATGTTATCGCAGAATTTTGCTGTGTAAATTAAATAACGAATAGCATACTTGGTGGCAATGGTGTAACTTGGAAGCTAGTTGATCCTGTGTTCTTTTCCCCAAATGTACTGCTTACTGTGCACTGGTAATTGTCACTATCAATTCTGTCAATGTTTTTTAATGTTAAATTTCCGCTGCTAGTGTCTGTCATTAAGCTGAACTTGTATTGGTCAGGAACGGTCATCCATGTACAAGCCGGGTAGAGCACACACGAGTGAGAGGCAACCACGATATTGTTACCCTTGGTCCAAATTAGCCGCCGATTCCTGGTTTCAGGCGTGAAGGTGCAGACCAGTGTGAAATCTTCCCCGATGACTGGAAGAGAATTGAATGTCTGAATAGATACTTCAAATGCATGGTATCCTGTATGGGTGAAATTAAACGAATTCCAAGGGAAATATACCAGGTATATTGCTATATCATGCATCGTAAATAGTGGGGTAGCGCAAGTCAACCCACTGAATGGGCAGTGGAACGATGGGGATGGTGGGGAGGGGCATCGAACGTATACAGAAAATGAAATGGAAATGTAACGATTAGGAGGAGAGTGCGGGGGATGCTCCGGTTGTCTTCTTTTCTCGTCATTTTCCCTTTCTCCCTTTCACATTTTCTCTCTTTTCTCACTATGTCTTCCTTTTAATTGTTTCTCACCTCTGGAAGAGTGTGTACCACCCCTATGGCTACATCACATACCAAATATACCCTCTGTTTAACCAATTGACGATAAAAGACGGTGGCCCAATGTTACCAACATATATATTTTTTTTCAATACGTACTTGGCGTACAAAGCAATCAGTGTTTACGAGATGAACGACAAAGATATTGGTTGGTAAAAGTATTTTGTTCCTCAAGGTGTGTTGCCAATTATCGGAAATGTTTTACAAGCGTTATGATTTGATAATTGTCTATCTATGTATTTACTTCCATCATCAAATCAAGAGAGTAAATAAATAATGGGGGATTATGAGACTGCGTTTCGAAAAAGTAAATGCACTGACTTTCCGATAGTAAAAACAATTGTTTAAATTGTTAAATCTCCCTTATTTTCCGCCTAGGTTAAATACGAACTAATTTTATAAAGCGAACATGAAATAAAAGTTACCTGATTTGGAGATGATAACGGCAAGAAAAAGAAGAACATCTGCACAAATCGCCATCATTATTTAGCAATCGAATCTTGGCATTTGGAATTCAAATTGATGACCTTTCAACACACATTATCATGTGTAAAAAAACAGCGAATCACTTTTAACTGATAGACCATATTAAAGAATCGTTAGTGATTTATAGCGTTCGAAGTGAAACAAAACACATTGTGTTCATCTGACACTAATTCACTTTCACAAAACAATTAATTTGAAATGAGAGTATGTGAGCTGTATAAATTTCAACAAGTGTAACCAAAAAAAAAGTGTTTACCTGACACTAATTCACTTTCACAAAACCATTAATTTGAAATGAGAGTATGCGAGCTGTTTACATTTAAACAAGAAAGGCGCTCTTTCTCTTCAGACATAGTGACAAAACTTCCAATTGGAAAATCAGAATAACATTAATTAAACAAGTTTTCCATAGGCTTTGAATGTAATTATAGCGATTCATATTTGGTGCATATGATATCATATAGCTCCGTTTAGTCTCATTTCACAACGCCCCCTATCGTCAGAGTCAGCAGCCATACATGTTAGCCTATAGACGTTTTTTTTTTAAATCGTTACAAATTCATTTTTTGTTTAAACGAAAAGCACATCCACCCCGACGTACGTTATCACTAGCTCTTTCATTGGAGCCCTCATGTCTCATTGACTTTTGAAAGTTCACCCACCGTAATTTTTCAAAATAGGTTGCAAGCTCGCCATTGCCTATAATACACATGTGAAACAAGTCGAACTTTGGACTCAGTCTGCCAAGTGATTGTAAGATTATAGGTCAAGCACACGAAGAATAAGAAGCATGAATTATCAATTATCACTTCTGCTATGTTCATTATGTCCATTTCATCCAACCCCCCACCGTAATTTTTCCATTTAGTAAAAGAAAACATTTTGCCGAGTTTAGCAAAAGCATGAATATTCATGAACGGTCACACAATACAGCCTTTTAGTACGTAACGTATAGGGAATGGGAATGGGCGATGATCCGTCCAGGAGGTAGAGGTCAGTGTTTTGTGCTGGCAATGTTCACGCGAGCGAAAATGAGACAATCGGAGCAATATGTACGAATCGATTCGTGTTTATGTACATGTACTTAATCTTCAAACGAATTTAGATGTTAGATATCGTTCTAGACTCTCTGTTTTTCTGTCAGGCTCTCTTATCCATTTTTTCCTCTCCCTTTGTCTACTCGTCTCCCTTTTTCAGTGTATAGTGTACTTTATCGGACTAATGTCTCCTACAATACACGTTCGTTCTTTCTTGTCTCATTAGATCAAGATAGTTATATAAAGTTCCTTAATTTAATTAAAATTAAATTAGGACACGTAAGCTATGGTCACAATTCAGAGCGGCATCCGACCAATTAGTAGCCTGCTCGGTCGCGCGCTGAAATTTAGGCATAGGCCAACGATTTTTGGGAGAAGTCGAGCAGGCTGTAGATCCCTAGCGATGCATTGGCGGTGCCATGTCGATTTCGCGTTGGTCGCCGGTTGATTTTAGTTAAAAACCGGGCGAAATCGGGGAGCTTCTCCTGATGACTCACCGATTTCCTAGCGGTCTCCAATCGACCACCGGCTGAGTTTAAAGAAATCGCCCGGCGGCCGGCCGGTGATCGGCGGGGCACCAAAATCCGCTAGGTGCCCGGGCGGTCGCCGCCCGGGCACCGACCTAATCTAGCGTTCGCCGTCGAGCGATTTAGGTACACAAATCGAAGCCGCTAGGTTAAATGCTGCCGATTAATTTAGAACTCGCCGCCCAGTGACCGACTGATCTCCCAGCAGCGACCGCTTGGCACACTTTGACCTAGCGGCTTCGAGTTTTGACCTAAATGGCTCGACGGCGAACGCTCGATTAGGTCGGTGCACGGGAGGTGACCGCCCGGGAACCGAGCGTATTTTGGGCGGCGAGTGAAAAGTGAGCAAGCGCCGCCGAATTTTATCTCCGCGCTAAAACTTCGGCGGCGACCGAGCGATGCCCTAAAAAAAGTGGTGCCCGGGCGAAATTGGCTAAAAATAGCCGCCCGGCCGCCGAGCAGGCTCCTTTTTGGGGTTGTGACCATAACTGATGTAAATTGTTCTCCCTCATTCTCTCTCTCTCTTTCTTTCTCTCTCTCTTTCTCCCCCACTTCCTCTTCGCAATCTTTATTTACTCTTCCTCAATCTATCCCCTCTTTAAATTCCCCTATTGTCTACCTACTTTTCCTTTTAAATGGCAGCGATCAATATTTAGAAAATGTACTTATTTATCAAATTGATGTTTTAATCATACTATACATTGATATACACTCTGTAATATTGCACTCATAATATTTATGTTTGTTTTATTAAATTTTCTTTTTCGGAAAACTTGTTTATTACGTTATGTATGTGTTCATGTTGTACTTTATTATGTCTATATTTTATGTACGTTGTTTTTATTGTGCAGGGCCCTCATGGGTAGCAGGTTAAGTGAAGAGGCAACACTGCTTCATTTTACAGTGTATACACATGGAGAGCAAAATTTATTTACTAATATAAAGCGCTTTTAGCGTGTTTATGTAAAGGCGCTGTATAAATATCCGTATGTATGTATGTAAATAGGACTGTAAATAAATAAATGAATACAAGTTCAAACAAAAAACATTATTCAACGGACTGCCCACCATCGATGAAACACGGCAGAAACTCGCATTGGAAGTGGTCAAAGGATTGACCAGACTATAATACAACTTTAACCACTGGTTATAATTTGCGATCACTTGCAATCATCTTGCAGATTCTCATTCATAATGAAATGTCCAAAACTGTTCCGATTCTTTTTGTCGAGGAAGAGAAATATTCGAAGACGTTCGTCCATGTTTTTATTACGTGTCATTTAAGTGGATATTAGTAGGGACATTGCCTGAATCATCCTGCAACCTAACATAATATTTGTAAAATTAAAAGATCAAAGATGTGCAGTAATGGTTCTCAATGTCTGAATGAGTAGACACAAGACCAGTACTTGATATGCTTATGCACTTCTCTCTTGCGCTTGGAAAGTGAAAGGAATTTATCTCCCTGAAGAGCATAAATGCGCTGCCAGTGTCTTATAGAATGGGATTTCGGAAAACAATAATTAATCGTCACTTTTGGCGGTATAGGATTTAACCAATTTAATTGTGTAATATTTTACTCTGAACTTCAATAATGTAAATTGTTTTATAACCTGATGTTGAATCTGGGATGCCAGGCAACGAAGAGAGATGAAGATGTCGTTTGGTTTTGGTCGATGATCAGCCAAGAAGGTGAATCGGAAATATCTGCATTTGAAGGTTAATCAGTGATATAGACTAAAAGAAGAAAGTAGTGCCGTCCCTTTAATTCAGTGATATTAATGATTAATATATATGTACTTGTTATTACATGCAAATGAATTGAATGCTTTCATTAGGGAGCCAGCCCCATTTAATAAAAAGCATTGTTTAACAATCTTTCCAGTGTTACAAATATGATATGCATGGCCCTACTAAATTAGCATTGTCTGTGATATGGTGAAATACTGAAGCCCTAAACAACTTGATGTTCAAAATGGTCATGGAGTGCCTCAAAAAAATACAAATCTTTGAGTGACCGGTTTTACCATACTCATTTCCCCAATAGACGGTAGTGCTTTAAAAACGGTTGGGAAAACAGTTTTTGAAATTTCGAATTCCTATCATAAATATCTCGATAAACAGACATGCGATCGGCTTGTAAAAGTCATAGGATTCCTGACTGACCTAAAGGTGTATAGTTATGATTGCGGAAATAGCTAAATCCAGGATACTGATAGTATTCCAAAACCCTCTGACGCAATCATAGATCGAGATGCTCCTTGTCATGTTATATAATTTTGACCAATCAGTGAATGACAATCTATGTATGAGGTATATAGTATGGGATATTCATCTATATATGTATAATGAGCGATATGATAATCAAACACATGACCAAAAGGCAACAATTTTTGTCAGATAAACAAAGAACAAATAACTGTGGAGATCTCATTGTGTAACATTGATTAACAATACTTTCAAGTAATCAATTTATAGAAATGAAAGTTTCCTCTTATCTGGAATCCCTCTCAACATAAAACCAAATCTAAAGCACGTAGTTGTAAATTGATCACCAAAACATGTTGCATGCCCCAAACAGGCTCATCGTGAGCGCCTCGTTAATAATTTGAATGCTATAAGTAGGAAATTGTACGCACTATCGCGAATTCGAGAGTGCCGATAAATGGAATTGATTGCTAGGATTTGTAATCTGAATGCCCGAATTCACCTGCGAGCGACCTCTATGTAAATTTGAATGCACGTTCATGAATTTGAATGAAACAATTGCGAAATGAGCCGCAAAAACCTTTAAAAAAAGGAAGTGTTAGGAGATTCTCTATTTACCAAACGTTTACATGAAATTGGATACTCACATGATATTTTGAAAACCATGCTATCATTCACTGACCACATTGGGGATGGTGTAGGTTGAACCGCCTTGCAGAGAAGAGATTTCCCATGATAAAACCTCTTTGGTATGAGGATAAGGGTGCTTGCAGCATTATACCGATCAGCTTCGTTCACTGAAAACTTTAGAGATGAATCATGAGTCACATTCATAGATCCGATGTACCAATGGATGAGCGGAGCAGGGTACCCATTAACAGCACTGCATCTTACGATGGTTTCTATATCTATTTGTAGAACCTCGGGGGCATTTATTTCAACACCATCTGGTGGGCCTTTACGAAGAAATTACATATATAGTCATTGGTAAAACCTTAATGAGTTAAATTGTCCTTTAGTCAAATTAAGAAGCTTAATACTATACAACGATGAAGAGAGGCACAATGATCATCGTGGTGAAAAAAAACCTTTGTTATAATTTCCCTTCTAGTCCCAGGAGATGCCAAATTATGAATTATGAATTATAAATAAAACAGTAAAATAGTTTCAATTATAAGTGGTAGACGGAATTTTCATTAACAACATGTCCGTTTAAGTTCAATCAAGATTGAATACTCGCATATTGAAAAACATAAACTCACCATAAACCATCAATTTAACTTTGCGTAGACGAAAGTTTTTTCCCAGAGATGCAAAGCACTGGAGGTGCATTCCGTGGTGTTTCCTTTCTGGATGTATCTTGATGGTACTTTCGGTGTCAAACAAACTTCCATCTAATCCACTGTGATACTTTAAAAGACTTATGTTACTGGGAAGACTCTTGTTGTTAAGTCTCCATGAAAGTTCAGCTGCCGGTAGTGATCCGATACTTTTACAAGTGATTGAAGTCAATGAATCTTCTTGAATATAAATGATTCTTGATCCTTGTCCGTGTTCTTCGCTTTCTCCACATACAAAGAGTAACATGCTAGAGGGTAGAACTTCATGAAAGAGAGTGAGAAAAAGATCATATAGTACAATCATGTAAGAAACTCCATAATATATTTTTTAAGTAAATGTATATATTTCCTTTGTACATTTCCACTCGTGGATTAAAAGATTAACATTGTAGAGAAAATATGAATCTCCTGAATAAATATTTGCAACTGAAGAGCTTGGTTCCGAAAGGTATTTTATCCATAAATCCAAGTTCTGAGAAAACAAAATGTTGTTATTATCATAGTAAGCAATGTCAGCTTAGCCTGGAATGGTACTTTAGATAATTATAATTTGGTATGATACAATTATAAAACCACTCTTTAAACAAACTTAAGTCTTCACAAATATTTGTCATTAACTTTTTATATATTTTTTTTTATTTGTGTTGGATGTAGTTTCTTTTGGAACCGGAACTGAATATAGTACCGTTTTAACCAAAATGATTTTTTAAATGCCATGTTTTACTTTTCTTTAGACTTTCAGCTTTTTTGGTAGTGTCAGTGTATGTGGCTTCTTAAACATTGCACATTAATGCAAATAAAATATCAAATCAATTTTGATAAAATTGGATGCAGTACCTTTTGGAGCCGAGTTCTTCAAATATTCATTGAGATTTCGCCCACAAACTGCTTACATTCTTATATCCGAGTAGAGCGGTATATAGTGAGTAAACAGAACGATACATAGACTCAGATTCAATGACATCAGAACCAATAACATGTTTACTTACCTTGAACATTCAGGTTAACTGAGCGTTGAAGATTATTTTGTAGTTCTGGATGTGATGCTATGCAGTGGAGAATCTTTCCTTGATCATTCGTAGAGGGCGTGATGGTAGCACCCTTCCGAGAGATAAATATGTCACCTGTTACGATATCAGACTGGTCTTGAAGAACACCGGTTACATCATCTGGTATACGCCATTCCAGTACTGCAGGAGGCCTGGCTCCGTATACTTCACATGTGATGTTATAATGCTCACCAGCAGTTACCGTTGTATTGACGTTGTAGTGGTAATAACGGCTCGACCTCTCATCAAAGATAGCCATCATAAAGGGCAGAGCTGACGACAGAAGGGGGAATATTCAAGATGAATGGCAGTCGCTTGGAATTGTACTTCTCCATTCTGAAAGTCTATTTTCTTGAGATGGAATCACGAATTATTCTTTTAAAAGCCTTTCAGATATAACCAGTTCAAAGTTAGACACTGAAGCATCACAAACATAGCTCATTTAAAAGTTTTGTTTTTACTCAAGGTTTAAGATATTAAGCTGTTAAATTTGTTGCCGAATATAGTTATTGAGACAATCTTCAATGTACATAATCGTAGTCCTGCACTAGTACGATAGCTACTAGCAAACCCTCAATATTTTACAAACTATAATTGTGACGGTAAAATCAGGACACTTCGTAAAGTAATGATATGAAAAGCACGTTTCAAGTTAATCATTTTGTTCGAATAATAATATGTGGACAATGTGAGACTTCCATTTGTTTTGTAGCTTTATATAGTGATATTTACATAATACAAGACAGGAAAATGTAGGTTTGATTAATATTATAATCAAAAGTACACTCGTACAATCATGAATAGATCATGTGTTACCCTTGATGTATGCTGCGTAAATTCAATATAAATAATAATTTACCTGGTGACAATGGTGTGACTTGCATGCTACTTGATCCTGAATTCTCTTCCCCGTGTGTACTGCTTACTGTGCACTGGTAATTGTCGCTATCAATTCTGTCAAGCTTCTTAAATGTTAAATTTTCGCTGCTAGTGCCTGCCGAAAAGCTAAACTTGGATCTGTCAGGAACGGTAATCCATATACAAGCCGAATGCGGCAAACAAAGGTGGGAGGCAACCACAATGTTGTTACCCTTGGACCAAATTAGCCGCCGATGTCTTGTTGCCGGCGTGAAGGTGCAGACCATTGTGAAATCTTCCCCGATGACTGGAAGAGAATTGAATGTCTGAATAGACACTTCAAATGCATGGTATCCTGCATTGGTGAAATAATACATATTCCAAGGGGAATGTACCTGGTATAGTTTCTAAATACAGTGGGGTAGCGCAAGTCCACCCATTGACGGGGCTACTGAAATGATGGGGGGCGGGGCACCGGTTGTGTTCATATAGTAAAATGTGAATTCACCGATTAGGAGGAGGGTGTTAGAGATGATCCAGGTGTCCTCGTTTCTTGTCCTTCCCCCTTCTCGTCTTTGCATTTCTCTAGTCTCGCCTTTTCTTACTTTTAATTGTTTCTCAAAATTGAATTTTGGCGTACCCTCCTGTGCCGCCCCCGAGAGCTACGTCAATTAATAAATCCATATTCTGCTAAACACATGAACCATTAATAAAAACGGCATATTCCTACCAGTAGATTAATTAAATTGCCCGAATAGTTTTTAATATTTTTTCTTAAAGGAAAGCAAGTTACAATTCTTCTGACAGTTCGGTATTACTAGCAGGTTTTTGCCAATGATCGGAATAGCTATACGATCAAAGCGATTTAATATTTCTGTAAACCCATATATTTCAATAAAGAAAGTAAAGCAATAAAGCGGATTAAAACTCATAAAACAAAACTTACCAGATTTGGAGATGATAACGGCGAGAAAAAGAAAAACTTCTGCACAAATTATCATTGTCATTCTATCATCGTATCTTGCCAATCAAAGAAATACTATTTTACAACTATTTCCAATAATGTACCATACGATTATGAAAGCATGGAAATGGGAGAGACTACCTGGTGAAAATTAGCGAACAGTTTGAAGGGAGCTACAGGATGTTTTTGAAGAGATTTATCATATATTCGAGGATTCGTTGATGATTTGCTGCTCTTGAGGTTGAAAGTGAAACAAATATCATGATGGATGCCAGCAATTTGTGTATGTCCTATAACGCCAGTACAGTTTCACAAACTTCACCTAACCATTAATTTTGAAATGACAATACAATTGTAATAAATGTTGAGAACATAATGGACGCTATTTCTCTTTAGTGACCAAATTACTTCCCATTTGAAGGTATGAAAACAATATTCACTGTAAAAGCTTTCCAAACACAGTTAGAACGGTGTTTAAAATATCACTGTTTAAAAGAATGTTGTTTAAAAACGTAAACAACGTTGTTCAGAATCGAAAAATCAGTGCTCAATTGGCTTAAACAACTATCTATTAAAAAACAAAAAGATTTAATTAAACAGAGTTGTTTAAAAAGTCCCGGGGGAAAAATCACGTTATAGATTTAACCAATCATGATTTCGCGTCGTTGATATTTTCTCGATACGCGATTGCAATTTGCTCGCACACATATGCGATATGCACAAAGTACGTACATAGTACATGCAGCGCATGCAAGCATGCAGTGCTAGTGCAGTGCAGTGCAGACGAAAATGGCGGAACAAGGGCAAGGCGACGACTTGGTTCTTCTCGGCTTTGCCGATGGGGTTTAGGTGAAGTTATAGAGACAAATAATAATGTTGTCTGTCACTGTTAAATGAATATGATGAACAAATGTTGAAGTAAATTGGCAACAAGCTCTACATGTTACAGTGTAATCGTTGTGATTATTGCAGGGGTGGTTCCAGTAGGTCATTTCACAAATTCAAACAACCAGATAATAACCATTAAACAGTTCTGTTTACAATTTAAGCAACTCCTTTTAAACAACCCAGTTGTGCAGTAATATTGAATAAACAACAGTTGCTTAGTAATTTAAACATTATTGTTTAACATTTACACAACTTGCTTTAAACAACCGAGTTGTACAATTTTATTACTAAACAACTGTTGTTTAAAAGTTTTTCTAATTTTTAAACAACTAAGTGTTCAAAACGTAAACAACCTTAAGTTGTTTAATTTTTAAACAACAGTTGAGCGATTCACCGGTTAACTTGCGGTTGTTTTAAATTTTAAACAACTTGTTTAATTGTATCTAACAGTGTATGCTTTCGATGGTGATGTAGAAATTAATAATAAGCACGTACGATATAAAAGCTGTCATTTAATTCATAACTCATAACGAAAACAATTATGTCCTATCAATTCTAAACTAAAAAGAGTGACTACACTAACAAAACAATGCAAAACGAAATGGGTGTGGTAGGAATTGGGAAGAAAGCCTCGTTAATTTACTCAACACATTTTTGGCATCTAGTCATGTGTCATTCTCATTATGATTACGAGATATGTATAGAAAATGTAAGATATTTTGTTTTTGTGATTTTACTTTGTAAACTCCACGCGATCTGGCCCTTAAGCTGCCATATGGATTTTGAGAAATAATTTAATTTCAAGCAAACAAACATACAAAAACAAAGTATTTGTCTTGCAGTATCGAAAACTGATTTCTTGTTTAATGCCTATTGCAATATTCGGACCCCACGCACATCCATCCAAGACGTCGTTTGCATACAAGGCATGATTTTATTATTCAAGAAATATAAGGAATATACGGATATATTTTAAATCGGTATCACCAGCATTATACAAAGATTTTTTAAAGTTTTGCATGAGCTGCGATACTTAGACTTTTTAGATTTTATGATTAATATTGTTCATTGCACTTGGACAGATTTTTTGTTGTTGTGATTACTGTACTAGTAATATATATTATATTTACATCATCAAATCTTATGAGCATGAGACATCAGTAATATAATTATAATTGCATAGCAACATATACCAAAAAAAAACATCGACATGATAAAATTCTGAGGCCGAATCAATTTAAGCTAAAAACTAATTGCTTGTATTAGTTGTTTCAATAAAGAAAATTAAGCTATAATTGATGTTTACTAATTTTTCATAAATGTAAAGGGCTCTATAATCAAGGCTTGTAAATTTTGGGTAAATCATTCACAAAATGGCGTCGCTAAAATTATGCAAAAGCGGTCCTTGAAAATGAAAGGTAAGTAAATTTCGTTTTTCCTTAAAAGTATTAATTCTGCTGGAAAAAAAATTATTTTGGAAGAATAAAGAATTCCTCTCTTTTGGTGCCGAATATCTTTTTGTTTAACCCAGTACTATTTGAAGTAGATATCACCTAGTATCACTTCGCAAGTGGGCTAAAGATGGACGAGTTGCACCGTTTATGAATTTTAGTCTCATGTATTAATATTTATGTATTTCCAACTGTAAATGTGTACCGACGTTTATTATAAGCAGATGTGCATAAATAGTATTGATTAGGAAACAGTCACCTGACAGTCGAGGAATGCGAAGGTATAAGTTATATGGTGCGTTCAAATTAATAATAATAATACTTAAAGACATACCAATTACGATGTGATTATTTGTTTTGTGATAAGCTTAATGAAACTACCCCCACTAGACCTCTGATAATGTGCATGTTAAATGATTTCTCTTCACCAGACAACGAAACGTAATGATGTAAATATATTTCCTTGACCTCTTCGAAGAACAGAGCCTTTATATTCATGCCTCTAAATATATCAATCAAATCCTTTTTTAATGATTGATTTTTGTATTTGTTTTTACATATATTCATGTATCATGTTTCATACATAATTCGATGGAACTTCGACTGCGCCCATTCGAAAATGATGCCTCTACCATAGAGCGATTTTACAAACAGAAACAGAAGCAACTTTTCAAATTCAAGTTTGATTGTAATCCATTAACAGGTTCTCAGAATATCGTGATTACAAACTATGTTTCATATACATGTATGACTCCTTGATCGTTGACATCACGACCCTAAAATCTAGTCAGTTAATTGGCTTTGCAAGATACATACATGTCTTGAGTTCGATGGTAATCCGTCTATTGGTTATAATGATAATGCGATCACGAGCTATTTTTGCATACATAATGAGTCCCATGACCTTTGACATTGGACCTCATGACCCCAACCTCTGCTCAGGTCATTGGCTCTGCAAAATACGTACATGTCTTGAGTTTTACACTGTTAGAACGGTGTTTAAAATATCACTGTTTAAAAGAATGTTGTTTAAAAAAGTAAACAACGTTGTTCAAAATCGAAAAATCAGTGCTCGATTGACTTAAACAACTATGTATTAAAAGACAAAAATATTTAATTAAACAGAGTTGTTTAAAAAGTCCCGGGGGCGTCGTTGATATTTTCTCGATACGCGATTGCAATTTGCGCACACACATGCGATATGCACAAATTACGTACATAATACATGCATGCAAGCATGCAGTGCTAGTGTGCAGTGCAGACGAAAATGGCGGAACAAGGGCAAGGCGACGACTTGGTTCTTCTCGGCTTCGCCGATGGGGTTTAGGTGAAGTTATAGAGACAAATAATAATGTTGTCTGTCACTGCCATGAATATGATGAACAAATGTTGAAGTAAATTGGCAACAAGCTCTGCATGTTACAGTGTATAAATCGTTGTGATTATTGCAGGAGTGGTTCCAGTAGGTCATTTCACAAATTCAAACAACCAGATAATAACCATTAAACAGTTCTGTTTAAAATTTAAGCAACTCCTTTTAAACAACCCAGTTGTGCAGTAATATTGAATAAACAACAGTTGCTTAGTAATTTAAACATTGTTGTTTAAAATTTAAACAACTTGCGTTAAACAACCGAGTTGTGCAATTTTATTACTAAACAACTGTTGTTTAAAAGGTTTCTTAATTTTTAAACAACTAAGTGTTAAAAATGTAAACAACCTTAATTTGTTTAATTTTTAAACAACAGTTGAGCGATTCACCGGTTAACTTAATTTTTTTCTAACAGTGTATGGTAATCCGTCCTTCGGTTCTAATGATAATGTGATCTCGAGCTATTTTTGCATACATAATGAGCCATGTGACCTTTAAACTTTGACCTTGTGATCCCAAAATCTAAGCTCTGCAGATGCATACATGACCTAAGTTTGGTAGGAATCCATCATTCGGTTGTTCAGAAAACGCGACCACGAGAACGGGGCGTACATAACACAATTTAATAATTGTATTTTATCGATTTATTTCTTATATTTACTTTATGTAAATGTTACATTTTAATCATTTAGTTTAAATTTTGTAGTGATCAATAATAATTTTTCTCTTAATACATTATGAAGATGTCCTGCACCGACTCTCAAACTGTATTATCTGATCTCATATTATACCCTTTGATTTTCTATTTCATATCCAAGTTTTTTCATTATTTATGATTTAAGTACTATGTATTGTTAATATCTTGATTCATTTAAAGATTTTTAAAGCATATAATGATATGTTTATGTCTATGGAATTATGTTTACCTTTTAAATTCACTTGCATCAGCTTCCAGCTGTATTCTTGAATATTCGAATAAAACCCTATCAAATCAAATACAGACAGACTGTCATGAATACTAAATGTCATCAAACATTATACAATTCATTGCGGAAGAAGTACTGTCATTGTAAGCGAATTGCTTGAACATATGACAGGCCCAGACAAAACTCATGACATAGATTATCACATTTATTAAACAGAATTGATAAGTTTTATATCAACAATTTAACATATCAATAATTGATAAGTAATTGGATATACATATTATAATGATAATGATATTCACATGATATATTATGAATTCAATGCGATTTTAATATTCCACTCCTTGCAATCAGTCATCCCTAAATGATTTAGCCTCAAATGCTTAGCCTACATCAAAATTAACTACTAATTTAACAGCAAAACCAGGCCCCTAATACTCTTCTTTTAAAACAAAATGCATACTAATTGATATATTTGGTAAATTATCATATCGATCCGGCCTGGATAGATATCGCTAATGCACTTCAACATTGAACATTGAATATTTGGGCATATATTTCTGCATTTTCGCGAATTTAGGTTGAAGTATTGCCATCTAAACCTCTAAAGGCAATATTTAAACAATATTGATTGGATATGTTGCATCCAAAACCCTTGAACCGCTATTTTACCACTACCGGTCTTTACCTATAACATTAGTATAAACAACAATGAGGAGTAAACGTATGAAGCTCCGCCCCAGGCAATACTAATAATGATAATAACTTGATACTTGATGAGGTAATCCCTGAAGCAGCTTTTCAAAGCTATACTGGGATGGGATGTGTTGTGACAGCAGGTGAAGGTGCAGACAACAACAAAAGTGTATAATTTCTTTATACAGTAAAATAGTGACATGCAAGTAAAAAAATCATGCTGCCATATGGTTTACAGCATTCTGGAACCTACAGAAGGTTCCAACCCTCTGATGACAGGGAGGGCGGTCATCTGGAAAGCAGCAACTGTTTGGGCAGTAACTGCAGTGGCGGGTAGTTAACATAGCACTAACAATTGTAATCTTACTTTGACTATTTAAATTTCATAAATTCAATCAACTTTTGATCAAAAAGGTCAAATGTAGATGATGCTTGTGTTGATTGATGAAGCAATACGATGTGCGCTACACAAGACTAGTACTCCTCGCAATACATGAACAACTGAATAATAATTAATAATTTCAATGTCATTACTAAGTGTCATTACTGACTTTCAGGTTTTTTTTGTTTTGATTTGCGTTTTAAATGCCCTGGATGATGATATATATATTCACTTCTATATTGAAGAATCAGGTTTATTCACATGAATGCGCTTGTTTTTATCGTTCTGTACCTACTCCCATACCCGTGTTACAAGTTATTAGATAATGCAGTTATTTATGTCTTTGATATATACTTGATCCTACCCAATGTTGTATTCCTTGATATTTCAATGTTTATTGTTATACATCGTATTCACTTATAGAACCTGTTTTATATTTTCTATTGAAAAACGTATTAGCCCATATTTGCTCTATTTTCTTTTAAAAGTTGACCGTTGGAAATAACAAGTCCTTACAGTAATTTTTCATCTGGAAATATATTGCATTGTAGTCACTATGACGAACCATCATTTTTGGACAGGCACTCCACATACTGTGGTTTATAAAATCAGTAACTTTTGATTCAGAGCTTGAAATAAATATACAATGTTTTTTCTCCAAATATGGGAAGGATCACCCTTGTCAGCTAAAACCTGGTCTTCATAGGAGTCCATCCACAAGATAAAAATAAAAATTGTTGATAAAATACATGCCTGAAAAGAAGAGCTAATATTACTGAAAAAAATGTGTCCGTCGTTGTAATATGACTTGTAATATTTTTCTCTGTCACTTACTCACTATCAGACATCGGTTTGTCCCTTCTCTTTTTTTGGAAATACATATTTGAATCTTCTTTTCTCTTTTCTTTTCTCTACCAATCTGGTTTTTCTATTCAAATGACACTGATTATTTATATAAATCTTACATTTAATGATTTGTAATGTAATTATTTTAATCGAAATTTAATGTAGATCATACGACCATAAGATAATTCGGAATCCAGCTTAAAGTAACACATGTATCTTTACAAGAAATATGTAACAAACAGAATATAATATGACTCTGAAAACCACTCGTTTCGAACCGGGTAATTATATTCAGTGCGTTACTTTGATTCTACATAATACCTTGGATACATTATTATTCCATCTTCCTTTAGCTTTTGTAGTCCAACGGGCACGTATAAGACCTACTTCCATAAGCGTTCTTTACAGTAAGAATGTTGGAGGTATGGACAATATTTATTTACCAAAGAAATACTTTGGGTGCCCCAAAAACAAAGCTGTTTAACTCACTAAAAAATCATGCAAAATCGCGGTGTTCCTAGAAATTCTAGGAACAAGTTTGTAGCATAAGTGCGTGTAAACCATCTTTGTATAGTCAGCTAAAATCCACGCACGTATAATGGTTTTGGCATTCCTTCGATAAAATAGGGTAGTTCTTGCATTGGAACAGAAGCATACATCATCATTGTACTTATTTGCCTACATCATTAGAATATGGAAAAGGTAACAATGGTATTATGGTAACGTTCCTTTATTTACACTAATGCGGAAAACAAATTAGTAAAATCCTTAAATGTCTTTGCTTCAAATGATTTACATATGATACATTAGAGAGTATCAGGAAGAGAGAGGCGAGAAATAATAATATACTATATCCTTCATTTTACATGTAAAATGAGATAAGTGTTAAAATATAAAAATATAAAATAACAAAAATGTACAGGGGCTCTTACATTACGATACACAAACAAAAAAAAAACTAAGTATGGTGAGTAAAAATCGTCGTTCAGTCATTCAGTCGAGAGAATATATCTAATAAATGCATTATTTTACACATTTGGTGAATACATCACCTTTCTCTTAGTGAAATTTTACACACATGATATTTAAAACGGGTATGTGACCCAATTTTTTTCTCGATGAGTCTTTTTACTCATGTAAGTACATGTAAGTTAATTTTGGATGAGTATTCTCCAACTTTAGTGACCGAATGAGTACAAATATTCACAAGTGTGTAGAGTGGCATTTTGCTCCCTAATATGTCACAGACTCTTTATTCGTTGGATGAGTAAAAACCAACAACCTCAGTGTCTTCGAAGCTGTACTCGTCTTAGGAGCTATGTTACTCTTTGCATGCGCGTAAATATTTCGCTGATGACTATTCGTACGCGTTCGTGATCGTACGTACTTACCCGATCGTCAAGATTTTAGCGGCCGACGAGCCAAATAATAAGTGTAAGTAGATTTTATTTTATTTTATTTTCTTAATTTCAAAACAGTTAGTAGTAATAATACTGAAGGGGATCCCTTGAATTTTATTCAGACTTTTTCTAAAACAAGTTAAGGCTACCGAATAGATATACAATGTAGATCTAGTGCTGAAATGTTGAAGCTCTTCTTGTGCACGACCGAAGTGTATGGAGTGCATGTCGAAGTCCTGCGAGGCCCATAAGCAAGGCTATACGGGGCTCTTTCTCATCTTAACTACTTCGTAAGATCCCCAGGTCGCATAGAACATCCTGGATGTATGTGCAGATGTGTCATTTTTTGGTGTGTATATAATGGGGAGCCCTAAGTCTGCGCACCTATTTACTCACAACATTTGGTTAAATAACTTACTAATTTAGATTACTCATTTTCCATGTCACTATAATGTCAAATTAACAAAACTTATCCCTGTGCGTTATCAATCTCAATGTAATGAGTTAACGCATTCAGTTAAGTGTATCACTATAGTGGCAAAGTTTATTTCCCTATTTGAGTAAGATTACCCAAATATTTGTTTGTGTGTAGTGTCGTATATCTTAAATTCAGTCCAATAATTTGCATGATTAATTTTGATAAAATGTGCGTTCAAGTCATCTATCATGTACGTCATGATAATGAGTAAGCCATGTATTTACAAAACAATTTTGTAACAATATAACGATTGATAACAAAAACTGAAGTATATAATAAACAATATTTATAATACATTATTATTTAAGTAAAATCCATGTTGTCTAGTTATCTAAATACCACAAATTAAGATTGGAATCATATTACCAAAAGGGTTGAATGAAATCCTTTAAAATATATGACATTAGTTCTTAATCCATATTTTCAGTGTATGTTTTAAAATAATTACATATTCATTTCCGTTAGTAACGACCAGATGTTTACACATATATGTTTATCTGATATACAGACAGTTTCCTACATTGAAATATATATATAGATTCAATAAACTAGCGTAAAACTGTGACATTAAGCAAAAGGACAAGGAATCAAAATGTACTTTCACAGATGTGAAATTACATTGTCTTATTTTCGATGTGCTGTACGTGGCCCATAGAAAGTGACATTATAATGCAATTAATATCACAAATAAATAAATGAAAGGACAGATAGATAAACAGTTTATTGATTTGTATCTAATAAAGCCGTATTGCAGTAAGGCGGAATTGCGATGATTTTACACGAAAGCGTGCATACTAAAAGGTCATCAGCATTCACAATACAATAGCGTAACACATGGTATATCAACAAAAAATATTTGTTTGTAAAATAATGTAACATATGATATTTATTATACATGACAATGTTTAATATAGAACTATATACATATACATGTATATACATCAAAGAGCATTTCTTAAATCTTAGATCTCGTATAAGACTTGGATATATGAATCATTCAAATTAGTCCTATATAATGAAGATACTTTGTAATAATTGTTATTTGTTTATATTTATTCGTTTCAAATGTTCAGCTACTTATTAAGTGTCAAAGATGTTTATTGATAAGATTACTGGGCCACGTATGATTGAAACTGTTATTAATTTTTATTAGTCAGTTATTGTACGTAAATACACGTACAGGGATATAAACTAAACGAGGAAACAATACACATCCTATAAACTGATCAGAATGGATATTGTTGACATTGATTTTAATGATTCATTTGTTCAGTATATTATGTACAAAGCTTGAAACAAAATATCATAAATTAATTCATTTCTTGAAGAAATTATTCAATATATATACATGTGTGAAGTTACCGAAAAACGATACAATGCATTGGTCATTAATATTTCGCCTGTATGAAAACCTCTCTAATTAGAAGCAACACAAATTAATAATAATTCTTAGTTAGATATGTACATACTAAGTTGACAAAGTGTATTTTTGTCATCCCTGGTAACGTCCACCCGTCCGTTTAAATATATATGACACAGGACAACAAAAGGATCAGGTTTAGTCTTGAAAAACTCAAGGACCCCAACATCGCAGAAATGTGTCGAGCAACGATAAGGGGAAAGTTTGCTCCACTCCTCGTCCTTGGTAATCAGGACACCGAAATAGACACTCTGATCAACAAATTTAACACTGCCGTGACAGAAACAGCCAGCGACATCCTTGGCAAACACCGACCAACAAAGAAGCCCTGGGTCACAGATGACATACTAAAACTATACGACAAACGCAGAGAACTGAAGCAAAAGAAGAATACGGCGGAAGGTGTAAAATTATACAGAAAAGTTAACAAGCAAGTTAAAAAAGGCATGAGAAAAGCTAAGGAGACATGGATTAAAGAACAATGCCAAGGTATCGAAGAAAACCTGAGGAAAAATAACAGCAAGAAAGCCTACCAGCTTGTGAAAGAACTGACATGCTCGAAACAAGGGAGAACTAATATCATCCAAGACAAAGCAGGGAAATGTCTAACAGAACAACAAGATATTCAAAAGAGGTGGACAGAGTATTGTTCCGAATTGTATACATACACAATAATAGGAGATCCCAAGGTGCTAGATGTCCCTCTACCAACCAACAATGACAGCTACTCTATCCTGCGGGAAGAAGTTGAAGCCGCAGTAAAATCTCTGAAGAAAGGCAAGTCGGCAGGAGTGGACAACATTTCATCGGAGCTGGTCCAGGCAGGAGGAGAGGCCATGATTGATATGTTGCTCATCATCTGCAACAAGATCTGGCAGACAGGAGAGTGGCCATCACCTTGGACTCAGTCCCTGATCATCACTCTCCCGAAGAAGGGCAACCTACAACTATGCCAAAACTACCCTACCATCAGCCTGATCAGTCATACAAGTAAGGTCATGCTAAGAATCCTCCTGAATAGACTGAAGCTGAGGAGATCATCAAAGAAGAACGAGCAGGTTTCAGAGCAGGAAGGAGCACAACTGAGCAAATTCTAAATCTTAGAATACTCTGTGAGAAGTACCTGCAACACCAGCAAAACTTCTACCACGTCTTCGTGGACTTCAAGAAGGCGTTTGACAGAGTTTGGCATTCAGCTTTGTGGGCAACCATGAGGCTGTATAACATCAACGCCAACCTGATCAGAACCATAGAATGCCTCTACGACAAGGCAACCAGCACAGTCTACCTTGACAACAATATAGGAGAATGGTTCCGAACCGCAATCGGAGTACGTCAAGGATGTGTACTCTCCCTCACTCTCTTCAACATCTTTTTAGAGAGAATAATGGATGACGCACTAAAAGACCATGAAGAAACAGTCAGCATCGGAGGCAGGACAATTACAAACTTGCGTTTTGCTGACGACATTGACAGCCTAGCTGGACAAGAGCAAGAGCTAGTCAACTTGGTAAAACACCTTGAAAAGGCCTCCACATCATATGGCATGCAGATCAGTGCAGAAAAGACCCGGTTGATGACAAATAACACCAATGGCATCAGCACCGACATTACCGTAAATGACAAGAAGCTGGAGACAGTCCGTAGCTTCAATATCTGGGAGCTATAGTATCGGATGAGGGATCCAAACTTGAAGTACTCTCCTGGATAGCCCAGACCACAGCTGCAGTGACCAAACTAAAAGTCATCTGGACAGACAAAAAACATCGCCATCAGCTCCAAGATCAGACTGATGCGCTCCCTGGTCATGTCCATATTTCTGTATGCATGTGAAACGTGGACAATAACAGCAGACATTGGAAGAAGGATACAGGCACTGGAGATGAGATGTTTCCGCAAACTCCTCGGTATCTCGTATAGAGATCACATAACCAACGAGGTAGTGAAAAACAGAATTGAAAACGCCATCGGGCCGTATGAAGACCTCCTGATCTCAGTAAAGAGACGTAAACTGAAGTGGTACGGGCACATCACACGATCATCTGGACTGGCCAAGACTATCCTACATGGAACAGTACATGGAGGAAGACGAAGAGGCAGACAGAAGAAACGATGGGAAGACAACATCAAATAATGGCCTTGACTAGAACATCATACAGAAGAAAAGCTGAGAACCGCGAGGAATGGAGGAAGCTGGTTTTAAAATCTACAGTGGTGCCCCAACGGTCAGCCAGCCTACGGGACAGATGAGATGAGACACAGCACAATGCACCAGCATATTTTCTAGTTTTTAGAACTGGATGGTGGATGACAAAGGCTTCATATCCATATATGCACCCGCCCAATCTTCATCACCATATGTTGACATTGGAACTTTATTGATTTACTGAGGATCATCAGGTTCATCCTGACATGGGTTCTCTGTGTTGACATTTACTCCTGCTGCCGTGTCCTCACGATCATAATTCTTCATTTGCTGAGAGGAAGGGCTAAGGCATTCCGTAATGTCAGATTCAGATGGTTTAAAGTCGTGGGAACAGAACTCGCTTACCATTTCAGGATTTATCTCCATATATGTGGTTGTCACATCACCACCTTCTGATGTAATAGGCACAGTATAGATAAACTGAGTGTCATGATTTTTCTTCTGTGGTGCCCTGT
The DNA here is from genome assembly GCA_035222895.1 of Strongylocentrotus droebachiensis. NCBI lineage: Eukaryota > Metazoa > Echinodermata > Echinoidea > Camarodonta > Strongylocentrotidae > Strongylocentrotus > Strongylocentrotus droebachiensis. Next base: position 428,287 of record JAVYIG010000525.1, on the reverse strand, counting down.
CGTACTCCGTGTTAGTATACACAGTTTCTGCCCTGTGTACGTGATCATCGTTCTTCCTGGGCTTTGTGTAAGAACCAAAGTATCCTTTGTTCGGAGGTCCGGATGTTTTGGAGTCATGTGAACAGGAGCCCATTGGTACGTTGGAATTCATGTCCATGTACGTGATTGTTGTATTATCATCATCATTATCAGCATCTCCTGTCAGTCGTATAGCACTGACATACGTCAGATCATCCGCACTTGCATACACAGGCTCGTGCTCTTTCCTTGTGATACCGGGACTGACATAGTCATTAGTAGAACTGCTCGATGGCTTACCGCCCCAGGCTGCAGACTGGGAAGATGGAATTGGTTTCATGTCCATGTAGAATCCTTTAGTTGACTTTGGAGACTCGAACTTATGATCCTCCGTCGATGAAACTTCAGCATAGACTTCTTGGGATACCTTTAATAATAAATTATAATTCAAATCACATAATTGCATACATTCACATAATTGCACTTATCATCGAATGGCGATAATGCGAAGAGTAGTTTTAGACTGAATACGTGTGTCGTCGTAATGTATTGAACAACAAAAAAGTTTTACAAGAGAGAAAATGTTATTTAATGTTTAGTATATGAACTCTGTACCATAGCTATGGTGTGTTTAAGCGATTGTAGCATTATATCTCTGTAAATTGGTCAAAGTTAAAACCACACAAACGTCCGTACCAACCTGTTGGAGTTGTAATTTGGTCGTTGCCACTGGTGGCATGGTTGTGCTGGTAGTTGTCTCTGTCGCTCTGCGCGCTGAGGGCAGAAAAAATGAAATGACATGTGACAAGAAAGTTGAAGACTGAAGCCTAGAGAAGATAAACAAAATGGGAAATATATCCGATACGTTTATGTTCTGGATTGTCAGAGGTGAATGAGAGAAGCAGCTGCTTTTAATACGACATACCTTTTTTTATTTTCATACAGCATAACACTCCATAGAAGTACACCAAACCGAGTGAAATTAGCAGGATGAAACCAGCAGAGGCAATCACACCAAGTGCGATTGTCATGTAAGATGTCTTTTTTCTTGGAAATGATGGTTCCTTGAGACCTGGAGAGGCTAAATAGAAAACAAATAACAGAGTATCAGATTTTTATTGTAGGCAATTTTGTGTATGTCAATTTTAAATGTTGTATTTATAGTTGGTTCACAGCCCTACACAATTCGAGTTAGAAATACTATTTTACGAAGCAATGTATCTTATTTTACTTTTGGCATAACGCAATTCACAATATTACATACACTTGCGATTGTCATGTAAAGGGGCCGTCACATATCCAACATTGAGCTCGCTCAGCTTCTCTGCAAGCTCAAAAGGTTATTTTCGCCAGAAAAAACGGCCGGTGTCTGCTCGATCACTGCTCGATCACTGCGGACTCCGCCGTGTTTTTGGGGTCGGCCGACGTTTGCAGGGCAGCGAAATCTGTTCCCAATTCAGCAATTTTCCGATGACAAATTTTCAGGGCGCAAAGCTCGTTATGCCTAGATAACAAAAACACCGGGCCTCGTACGATTTTCTTTACCCGGCGGTTTTCCGTGGATTTTAGAGACCGTACGGGAACCTTCAGATTTTCATTTCTACGTCATGTGTGGTCACATATTTGCGGCGCCCGGGAGGTGCCCGGTTAAATTTGGTCAAGTGAAAATGCAAGGCGCCCGCAAGGGTACCGGTCGGGTGCCGGCCGATAAGCTTACGGGCTAAGTCCAATAAACAGGTGCATCCCATGCCTTCCATGGACCAGTGGGGGTCGTCAAGGCCGGGCGCTGGGTGCCGTGAGGTACATTGAGATAATGTGTGTCTTCTAAAATATGCGCCTCCTGTACTTAAAGTTACGTTGTACATTGCAAATTGACAGATACAATCATGAGGGGCCGTCATTTGTAATGGGGTAACAACAGACATTTTCGAGCGCCGGGACAGTTTTTTAAGCCGTACGGGCGTCGTTGTGCTGAGTTGGCTCCCAATTCTCCCGGTGTTTTTTCTTCTGACCGTTAGGCCGTAGCAAGCCCGTAAAGGTCCCGTATGGTACCTTATGGCTCGCGTGCGGGCTCCGGACAGTGCCCGGACGGGCCCCTCACGATTATTTTTGGTAAATTCTCATGAAAAAAAATATGGGCAGCTTGCGGTGCTAAAGGGTGCCATACGTGTACCCTGCGGCTCCCTCACGGCCCCCTCAAGAGCCCCGGGTGATATGCACAACACCGGGCGTCTGCCGTCCGGAGGCCATTTGAAATGAATATTGCCCGTGCGGCCCCCTCACGGCGGCATCTCAAAATGTACAACGCAGCTTTAAATACAGGAGGTTCAGATGTCACATGACGCATAATTCAGTGCACCGCACGGCACCCGGCCGGGCGCCTTGAGGACAGCGGCAGGGCACCTTCCAGGAGCCATGGCTGCACATGCTCATCGGACGGAGCCCGTAAGCTTGCCGGCCGGCTCCCTTACGGGCGCCTTGCATTTCACTCGACCAATTTTCACCGGGCACCTCCCGGGCGCCGCAGAATATGTGACCACAGTTCATTACAGTTGATGTCATTTGGTATGAATGTTTTATATTTTACATTTGTAAAACATTGCCCACTTCAGCCGTTTAGACCACATGTGTGTGTATTTGGATTTTTACCGACGTGTTTCAATCGGATATGATAATTTACGTCTGGGGACCGACCATTAACGTCACCATGCGAAAGGCGTGATTCAGTTTCGAACTTGCGTCCTTGGATAAATAAGTGTGTAACTTACAGTGTTAGCTGGATTACAGCCGCACACCACAACGCCCCTCTGTGCATTGTTAATCTTTTATTCTCAATAAAACCATCATCAATCAATTCAATCAAAATTAAAGAGAGAAACGAGGAGCCCGTAGGATGCCGAAAGCATTTGTGTTAGTAAGTGCCTATGCCCTCACGCCGACCATATGGTAGGAAAACTCCACAGGGAGTGGAAATGGTGCATATTATGCTTGAATGCATCCGATGAACGGGGTAATATTATATGTCAAGCGCTGCGGTATATAAATTGAGATAATATGATTATATACATGATATTTGCTAAAAGATCGTGAATGGCGTGATGTGTCGTTTTGCCGTTTGTTGTGTTTGGGGTGCATTTGCGTTGGCAGTTCAGATAATCTGCTACGCATAACAAGTGACAAGGGTACGTGCCTGCAAACTTTCTCGTGTATAAGTATGTTGAAGATGGCTTAGTGTAACGGATTTGAAGGCATGGTCTCTCCATTTGCTCATTAATGTTATTCATCCGTGTCGATAATTATGTTCAGTCAAAAGGTATTGTGCTGTAACCCCTTGCTGAATCCAGGTTACCAAGCAACGAAAATAGCTGCAGATTTCGTTTGGTTTTGGTCGATGAAGAACCGTGAAGGTGCATCTTGGAAAATCAGTATTTTAAGGTTAATCAGTGATAAAGCGTTAACAAAAACTTAGGCACCGCTCCGTGTAGTGGAAACAGAGAATCGAGCTTCATTACCTGCGGCATCTTCGTCTAAAGAAAGCACCAAGTCGGCCGGTAGAGCTAATACAGAATAACACAAAACTATTTCAGAAAAGACAGATAATTATTTAACGAGAGCTAAATCTTTTGAAGTACCAGTAGGGCTTAAAATAGGCCAAACCATCTATTTTATTAATCAACATAATACCTCTGAGTTCACAATATTGAACAAAACTATTTTCATCTAGCTCATTTTTTCAAGTAATCTAACGGCATGTTACTGAAATCTATAGACTAAAGATGATATTTGCCAAGCGAGAAAGAAAATATGAACTGGGGCCAGTAGTCTTGAGACTATAATAAGCACGTACCCTAATTTGAGCTTACAGTTTTAATCTCTAAGGAATACAATATTCGGTAAATGTTATTCACTTTAATATCATTTTGCTACCCAAACATTCCAATAACTTCCTGATAACTGCTTCATAATCGAATTCTGTACCCGAGAAATACGGTTCCATTATTCCTTTTCCATTTGCCATAATTTGGCTGAGGCAACAATTGAAAACCGTGCGAAATAAACTGACATCGGCAACATATGATTTCAAAGCTTATATAGTTAGTCTGTGAAAAGCACGGGCATGCACTAAAATGATCATGACTACCTTGAGCATTCAAGTAAATTGAAATTTGAAGATGATGTTGTAGTTCAGGATGTGATGCCACACAGCGGAGATTCTTTCCTTGATCATTCTTAGAGGGCGTGATTGTAACAGCCTTCCAGGATACATAACTGTTGCCTCGTACGACATCAAACTGATCTTGAAGAACAAACACTACATCATCTGGTATACGCCATTCCAGTACTGCAGGAAGTCTTGCACCGTATGCCACACATGTGATATTGCGTAACAACCCATCTGTCAAATTGGCCCATGCATCTTTGAGGTATCGATCTTGAAAATTGTCATCACTGATGGAAAGACGATTTGGCGGAGCTGGTGAAGAGCGAATATTAATAACAATGAAAATCACACCTGAGCATTTAAATTTGATTACTAGCTTTTAAAGTTTGTTTCTTTACTGAATTCGCATGAATAATGCATTTATTATTGTCTTATCCCTATCGATAACAAGAAAATAATAAAAACATTTGTATTGATTTAATCAAGTACGGGGTGTTATAATCAATTGGTTCAGTTTGTTTCCGAATATTGTAGACAATTTTAGTTATACAGAAAACGAAACACCCGACAGCAGCCGCATGATGTATTATGTAAGATTTCGTTGATCATTAAAGGTATTGAAAAGAGAGCTAACATGTATGCCATGTTTTTTTAATTATATTTAAGGATTGTGTTTGCCCTCAGTTGCTCATAATTGTTGACATGTAAATGATATTTTTATAAACAGTAATACCTGGTAGCAATGTTGTCACATGCGCAGTGCTTGATCCTGAGGTCTCTAGATCTGCTGCAAACTCGCTGCTCACTGTGCATTGGTAATTGTTACTATCATCTTTGGTTAGATTTGTTATTGTGAGATTTCCACTGGAAAGGTCTGCCAACAAACTGAACTTTGAAGGGTAGGGAACTGTATCCACGCATTCAGGATAAAACCAACAAGCTTGACTGAATAATATGATTCGATCGCCATTTTCCCAAGTTACCCGCCGACTATTAGTTTGCGGTGTGAAGGTACAGCCCAGTGTGAAATCCCCGCCAATGACTGGAAGGGAATTGTATGTCTGAATAGATACATTAATTGCATGGTTTCCTGTATGGGTGAAATGAAACAAATTCAAATGTCAGGATACGGAGTACATTGTTAATAGCACGCATCAGATCGTGGACCTACCATGATCACATGTACAGTAAGTTATAGAGCTACCCATCGAGAGTACAATGGCACCGATCTCTTAATGAAATGAAAACTTACAAAGTTACTGATTAGGGGAGGATGCGGGAGTTTTACCAGTATAACATTTAACTTGCCCGAATAGTTTTCAATATGTGTTTGAAAAGAAAAGCGATGCCTGAGTTTTAATGAGATTTCTGAAATATATTGGAGTTGGTACGATTCTTCTTATAGTTTATTTTTACAAACAGGTATGTTGCCAATGATCGGAACTGCTATACAATGGTAGCGATTTAATACATTTCTTATTTGTGTACTTCTATAACAAAAAAAAAGAGAGTGAATACATATTAGCGGATAATAAGACAGAAGATATTTGATATACGCGAATCTAACGAAGATAGAAATTCATGAAAATAAACCTGAAATAAAACTTACGGTATCTAGAGATGATGATGGCGAGAAAAAGAAGAACTTTGGCACAAATCATCACCAATTAGTCATTGAATCTCGCAATTTTTACAATTCTCTCTAATAATGCACCTTATGATTATGGAAACAGGGAGATGAGAGAGACTCCCTTGTGGAAGATATCAAACAGTTTGAAGGGAGCTTCACGGTGTTTTTGGAGAGATGTATCATACATTGGATGATTCGTCAGTGATATGCTGCTTGAAAGTGAAACAAACATCATGATTGATGCTAGCATTCATATAATGTCCTTCTGACACCGGTTCAGTTTCGCAAAAATTACCAAACCATAAATTTTAAATGACAGTATAAGTGTTATAAATGTTTACACATAATGACAAAACTATATCCAAAAGAAGGTATAAATCAATATTTTATTGTAAACCAAAATCGTAAAGTGTTGAAGTCAATGAAGCAATTAATATCTCGCCCATATGATACCAAAAGTCATTGTGGTCTCCAGTCTATTCATTCAAAAGATCCAATAAAAGCAAAAACATGGAGCAACACATGTTGTTCCCGCTATTTCTAAACTAGAATATTAAATACACTAACGAAACATAGGTGGGGTAAAAATGGGTAAAATTCTGGTTACTTTACTGAAAATATTGTTGACATAATCTAATATGCTCATCATGACTTGGTTCTATAAGAGATATGTAATTTGTTGGTGTTCGGATTTTACTTTGTAAACTCTGCACAATTTAGCCTCAGAGCTGGCATGTGGATTTTTCAAAATTATTTTGGAGCCGGCCCTGCGCTGGATATGCAGCTTTCCATCGGATAGCGAGCAGTATGTGAGGTATACGCTTAGTCTGATTGGACACAAGTTACGACAGGGGCTCCACAAGGGACCCACCTCGGCCCATTCATGTTTGTTATCTATGATCAAGACAGCGAACATCCCTGATAGAAGTATGTAGGAGACATATCACTATACAGGGGTGCAGGAAAGTTAATTAATATTGAACCATATAAAACAACGTATTTTGTTATATTTTGTTGTATTGGTTCTAGAATTATTTGGATTATTGATTCAACATTTTCTAAAATGGTCAAGTCATGTGAATGAAATTGTCAAGCAATCACAAAACGACAAATGCTAAGAATTTTGAACGGACTCAAATTTCCAGCAAATGATCTCTTATGCGTCTACTGTTCTTATACGGCCCCTGGTAGGTTATTGTACCCCTGTTTGGGACACTTGTCTGACTGGGGAACTGAAGATTGAAAGAATCCAAAAGCAAGCGTGCCACATTATACTTGGACCACCTTGCTGTACAGTACTTTACCAACGTACGTTCTAAGAATTGGGACTGTCCACTTTAAATGAAAGACGAGCGAAACTGCATTGAGTTTAGCCAAAGGATTGACCAGACCATCCTCAAACCTTCATCACTGGCCTCCCCCTTTGCGATCAAACAATCTATTACTCAATTTCCCATATATGTGGTTCAGAAACTTATGGATAAGTTAAAAGAGAGGGCCGAACAGATATGTTGATATTATTGTCAAATTAGGTGAATAGAAACAAAGTGTGAGAAAGAGAGAGATATAGATAGGGGTGATAGAATGAGAAAGAGAGAGAGAGAGAGAGGGGGAGGGGGAAAGGGGAGAGAGGGAAAAGGGAGGGGTAGTGAATAAGGAGGGATATAGGGAGACAGAAAGAAGTTCTAAATATGTGTACGTACACATTTCGTGTTTTTCAAATTTGTTGAATATGCTGGTAGATGGGCGTGTGTGTGTATTGTGTGTCTGTTAAGTGGGGAGAGGAAGGAGGAGGATGTAACACTATCCCGTCAGTCGATATCTTGGTAGAAATGATAGTGAAAGTGATATGTCATACATAGTCAGTATTAGAGAATATTAGAAAGAAACTCGTCTTTCCAGGGAGGAATTCATGTATCCAAACTCATTAAAGGAAAGAGGGAGCACTTACAATAACCGAGGCAGAGACAACAATATAGTTCTCTAAGGGAAACAAAATATCCGGGCTAGAATTTAACGATTCTTCATCACCTATTAAAGGTTACGTCCAAATACTTACGCCTTCTGTATTATAGAGGTTTCTTATGTTGAACTTACAACATTAACACAATATATATATATATATATATGTTAAAACAAGAACACATGCTATTGTATCTTCAATAAGCCTTCGCCTTAATTCAGTTAAGCTCATGGCTTGAATTATTCTTATAATATCACGATATCACAATTGATCCTTATGACATTTTACCTTTGACCTCGAATTCCGTAAATGCGATTACATATCTCGTTACAGTGATGAATCCTAGTTACATAGTTTAGGTTCACTGCTAAACTAGCTTTAGATAATATTTGTTCTGGTCATAAGCCGATGTTAAATCTGAAGTTCTTTGATACTATCTTATTAGGGAAATTTCGATAACAGGAATAAAACCCTTAAAATGTATGCACATTTACCTGTTTGACCTGTCACCTTTCAAATATCTACCCCAGATTATCTTTAAAAGGTGATACTCGCCCCAGGTTTTCCTGTGTATAACTAAGGTGGTTCTTGAGATATCGCGATAACGAGGCTAACACCTGTGATTTAAGAAATTAACCTCTAAGGCATTTACGCTTCAACCTACTTGCCCCCCAAAATAATCAAATTTTCTTATGGCGATACAGTTCTCGTGAGTTAACAATAATAACAAACAGGATTGACGATAGTCCAGAATTTAGCCTATTTAATCTGATTTCCAAGGCCACCACACCAACGCTACCAGCCCTCCTTACTTGCTACCAGCCGAAGATGGCGTGATCATCAAATTAGGACGCCCGCCTCAGGCCAGGCTGGTAAGCATGATTATGATTTCGCTGATAACGCCATCTTCGACGGCTTTAATCAAGTGTGTAGGGAATAGATAGAACTGGCCAAATTCTGGACTAGATAGACAGACGTACAACCCGAAACAACATATTACCTCCGGTTTCACATTCGGCGGGCGGAGATATAAAAAATGAACCCCGTTTGTTGAAAATGGATTTTTCAATAATTATCTTTCAAGTCACCCTTTATTGTTGAAGCTAAAACTATAAGACTAGTTCTTTGTTCACAATCAGTACAGCCCCCAACCCCTTTTTATGATGGTGAGGAAAGGCCGAGTTTTCACTTTGCATCACCTAACTGATGAACTTCTTCAATGATGTAATCGTTCAGGGTAAACAAAAATAAACAAAAACAACAATAAAGGAAATAACCTCCTAAGTAGTCAATAAAATAATGTTTAAACAACAACAATATATATTATATGCATAAAAAGTTATATTTTAATACCAAATAAAATACATGTGGGTTATCATATCACAGTATGGAAATACAGAGTAGACAGAATGCAGTAATGATATGAGTTTTGTTACGAACTTGACACGCATTAGCTCAGGTACAATGCGCACTTATTCACATCACCTCTTTCTATGGGCACCTAAACAATGTCATAGCATATCAGATATCCAAGACAACCCATCACAATTCAGCCTATTTTGAGTAAACGTATCGCTCTAACATTAATTTTTAACAAAAAGTTGTTTGTAATCCTTTAAACCATTTGTTACTGGAGCCTTTTCGGTAAAAAAAAGGGATATTTAGCATTAAAATGTCTTTACAAAGGCAAATTATGATATCAATAAAAAAATATATAACAAAAATCATCCGAGAAAGGATATGCACTTGATAATCCCACTACGTTTCTGGCAATTTCGTCATTCCTAATCATGAAATTATCAAATTATCAAATTGGACATATTGCTCCGGTTGTCTCATTTTCGCTCGCTGAATCATTGGCAACACAAACGTAGCTAGTTCGACGGCACTACCAAACTAGAATGTTCCACTATGTTGCAGGGTGTATATGCCATTGGGTGAACCGGGTATGTTGAAATGTTGCGTTGGGGAGGGGAAGTGAGAGTGTTCGTGTGTGTGTGTGGTAATTGTATGTGTGTCAACAATAAAAGACTAATAATGACAGATGGCTAAATCTACAATGACGAGTAAACTGTCTACATCACAGTCCATAGATAAATGTGACTTGAACGTATATAGCAGACGGTAATCGGCGGATCACACGACACTTGATAGTGATTTTTTTATGTGAGATTGCTTTGCTAAATATAAAATACAAGAACATTTTTCATATCTTTAAACTATCATTGATATCCGATAACTAAACAGTTAGTAAACTAAACCTATCAAACTACATAATACAATGAACTACTTGACTTAAAGTAGGGGAGTTTGATGTGGTGCACAATTGCACCCCTCTGTAAATAATCGAATAGTCCATGGCGTTCATGCATATTCATGTTTTTGCTTACCTCGGCAAAATGCTTGCCTATACTAAATGGAAAAATTACGGTTGGGGTTTGGCTGAAATGGACATAATGAACCAGTCAGAACTGATCTATGATAATTCATGCTTGTTATCCTTCGTGTGCTTGACCTATAACCTTACAATCGCGTCGCAAATTGCGTCCAAAGTTTGACTTGTTGTACATGTGTTATATAGGCGATGGCGAGCTGGCGACCTATTTTGACCAAATTACGGTGGGTAAACTTTCAAAAGTCAATGGGACATGAGTGCTCCAAAAGAAGAGCTGGTGAAAACGTACGTAGGGGTGGATGTGCTTTTCGTTTAAACAAAAAATGAATTGTTAACGATTTTTTGTTGGCAAAAGTCCATAGGCTAACATGTTAGGCTGCTGGACTCTGACGATTGGGGGCGTTGTCCAATGAGACTATTCGGAGCCATATGCATGCCCACAATTACGTCAAATACGTCATCAAGCCACGCGACCGTATTACCTTTTTTTCGAGGGGTGTAGCCCAGCGAGCGTGAGGTCTATTCAAATTGGATGGATATTATCATTTGTTGGTCAGTTTTGAGATTTTCTGAAAAAACAGAGACTGAAATATGAATAAGTAGAGGTGTATTCATGTTTTAAAAGGCTATGTTAGTTGGGTTCGAGTTGCCCTTTATATCGTAGTTATTACTTTATATGTATATATTGCATTATAATGGTCAAAAAGAAAATAACAATATTATTATTAAACAAGAACTAAGAAATTATTATCTGTTACGTCACAAGCTTCATGAAACTACCCCCTCTACACAATTCTAACAATGTGCACGTATAATAATTCCCTTTAGAAGTGAACTAAATATAATGATGTAATACATTTCCGAACCTCCGGGCAGAAGAAAACGTTTACATTAATAGCTATCAGAAGATAATTTAAGCTGCTTTGTTTCTTTTTGGATCGATATATGTATTTCTTTATATTCATGAGTGTTTGGTTTATACGAAAACAGATATAAAAACATATACCAATCCAAAATAAACCAAACGAAAACGAGGTTTCGAAAGTAATGGGATAGGATTTTCTAGTACTCCCTTTTTATCAGTCATTCTTAATATTTTTAGCCTGAATGTTTCAGCTTAACCTGCATCAGATAAACTAGTAATTCAACAGCGAAACCGGGACCCTATTACCCTTCTTTCAGTTGGTGTAAACAATAAAATAGGGTAAACGTTTGAAGCTCCACCAGGCAATGGTAATAATAAGAACAATTATAATCTTACTTTTAATATTAACAATTAATTAAATAAATTCAACTTTAGATTTGAAAAGTGAAATATAGATGATTTTTTGGTTTTAATTGATCAATCACTATTTTGGCAGCTATACAAGCAATCCTCGAAAAACCTGAACAACCGAATATTATTTCATCATTGCGATGTAAATACTTGGTAAAATTAATGATAACCAGGGTTTCCTTGTATGATGATGTCACATTTTTTTCAATTTATTCTTTAAATAATTGTTCAAAATCACGCGCCTGTTATCTGTTTTCCCTATTCACATACCTTTTTTGCAAGTAGTGACAGTATAGTTATTTGTACCATTTATGTAACATTAATATAACCCTATTTTACTTTCATTGATGTTTTGATTTTGTAATGTGATATTTAGTATAATATTCTTCGTATCTACATATCCAGAACCTGAATTACAAATATATTTATCTTTGGATAATGTTTCTATCCTATATTTGCATGATCCTCTTTGAACAGTTGACCGTTGATAATAGCAAGTACTTACACCCATCACTGATCTAGAAATAATGTTCGTTTTAGTCACTATGAAAACCATATCCTTTTGGTGGTTAGGCTCAGTAACTTTTGATTCAGAGCTGTAAACGACATATACCAGATGCCTAGAAAAAGAGTAAATATTCATGCACATATTGTGTCCATCTTTGTTTTATGACCACTATGTAATTGACGCCAGAATTTTGTATAAATCATGTAAGTCTTACAATCTTTATATTAGCAACAAGTTTGAATATTAACAAGAAAAAAAAATATATCAGAATCGCGATTTTGTTGAACTTGTTGACGAAAGCTTTATTACCCTTGTGTATTGATTTCATAGACATGGCATTTTATTACAACTACGTATCATGGAATAAAAAATATTATTAATGCTAAATATATTGCTCATTGCGGATGAAGTATCAGAAATAACATAACGAGCGATATTATTTTCGATAACAAATTTTAATGTTGCCCATTTGAAGGACAAATTTATCCCTAAAAAAAGAATATCTTAAAGTTGATGTTCATTGATTTTAAAAACTAACTTAATTTCATTATTGCAAAGTTGAAACTGTGATTCGACAAGGTTATCAAACTTCAATGCTTGGAAACATTCGAGGTGATTATTATTATAAATTATAAAACGCTTAAATACAGCCCCGGTATAGCACCTGAAGAGCTCTCCGAACGCTCCTGAGATGTGTGAGATCACTGTATGGACACGATTTGCACAAGCAGACGATGTCCCATGACATCACACACATTTTCAGTGCCTGTGTTTACATCTTCTCTTGAGTTCTTTCTCTTACTTCACTACCGTCAGGCTAAAATTATAATCTATTGCCTCACTCTAAACCCCGCACACGGTTTTATTTTGATGACAAATGCAGCGATACAAAAATAAAGGAATTTGTCGCTTGTAAACAAAATAAGACGGTATTGAATAATTCAGCTGCACACAGCGCGGTATGTTCGGCGTTTCAAGAGGGAACAAATGCCGTCCTGATATCATTCCGGGGGGTTTTCAATTCGAAAGTCTGGTTTCTTTGATCGTTAATTAACACATATCCTTCGTATTTACAAGCAAAAGATTTTAGTAATCGGAATCGGGTCATATCCCCCTTTGAATGGTTTGACATGCCATTACATTTATATACACTAAACTCATTATAATTTGAGAAATAATAGCTTTGCAATTGTGTTCATTCTCTATGGAATGTCGTCTGCTTGGGCAGTGTTGGTCCATATAGTGACGTCATTAAAAACATCGTTATTTTTCCGGCGAATCTCTCGCATATCCCAGCTGCTACTGGAGGTGGTTGTATTTGTATTTTTATAAATCACCCGATATGTAGTTGACCTAAAACTTGTACGATGGCTATCTGTTAGCTTACCAGTTTCTAGTGATACATTAGTTGACATATTTGTGATTTTCTTTGAAGTTCACCTTTAAATAAATCCGAAACCAACATTTATAGCAACTGGGAGTTATCATATTCAGGTGTAAAACCTTCAGCATTTTGAAATAGAGGTAGGTAATTATGTCCGCCTCTTCCTTTCTTTCTCTTCTCTTCTCTCCTCTTTTCTTCCTCCATCTTTCTCCTTTTTTTCCTTCTCTTTTCTATCTCTCGTTTCTCTCTTTCTATCTCTCTCAGTCACTAGTTCTTTCCATCTCACTCTTTCAACTTTCATATTTTACTTTGTTTCGTTGTAATCGAATACAATTTAGGCCATAGGACATAAGATAATTTGGAAGCCAGCTTAAAATAACGCATGTTTCTAAACAAAATTATATGACAACAACAAATAAAATATAACTCTTAAAACCGCTATTTCAAATTTCGAAATTGTATTCAGTGCATTACTTTGATTATATATATTGTCACGTATTCATAATTATCCCATCAGACGTAAACAGACGCAAGAATTATCATTGCATTTATAGACGTACATAATTAAAATAGGAAAAATGTAAACAAAATACTATTACGTTACGTTATATGTAATAATACAACAAGGCAAAATAGGACAATCCTTAAATGTAATGTGTATACTTATGATTCACATGTGTTACAATATATAGCATCATAAAGAAAGAGAGAGGGGAGAAGAAAGAAAAAAAAAAGCTTAATTTCAGATATAAAATCAGATGAAATTATAAAATATTAAATATAAGATAACAAATTGCGTAGGTATCTTACAATTTGATACAAAATAGAATAGTGTCATACATTTTATGATCCGCCTCAAGAAATTGCATGCTTTTTTGTATAAAATATGCATTTGATTCATTAATTCGTATGACATAAATGAGGATAATGTGTGTTTCATGTATTTGCAAAACATTCGTTACGATAAAGCAAAAAATGACAAAGAGTGATTTCTATGATAAACAATATTTATAATACAGCGTTTTTCAAATTCATCTAAATTATCACAAATGATAATAGAAATTATAGTGACACAATCGCTTCATAGAAATCCTAAAAGAATATGATATTAGGTATAATTCAATATGTACAGCGTTTTATTTTAAATCAGTTTTTTGATATTCATTTGCGTTATAGACCAGCAAATAAATATGATCAGATGTTCACGTGATAATTATACACACATTTATATACATTACAAATCATATACAAGTTAAATAGATTTACGTAACATTGTGACGATAAGCAAAACAAGGAATCACTTGTGCACATTTTTCAAAAGCTCATGGTCCTATGTCAATGATTCGACTTTTCAAAGGATGTCTACATGCATTAACATGTCCAGCAGTATGTGTCTAAAATTAAGTGTGGAAGTGTTTACAATTTGATGATGACATCAACCAAAAAGATGGTTAATACCTGCTTAGTGCAAAGCCATGTTTTCATTATCTTTTGATTTTCTTTTGTAATCATACGAGTAAATATTGATTATAAATAAATAATGTCAATGTTAATACAAAATGTGCGACAGTCTCTTGATATTCATTTTATATGACTATAACGTATGGAGGGTATTATACTCGTGTATCACTCGTTTACTCAGTAGATTTAGAGGTGTGATAGGATTCTATACAATCATGACAACAATGTTTTACAGAAAATAACATCAGTCATATTCCATACATAAGCCTACTCGTACTCTTTTAAAAGAGTGTTTGAAATCAGCTTTTCCGTAATTATGGTTTGTTTGTTCTTTATTTTCTTGATATTTTCAGTTATAAATATATTTCTTCCTATTGCACAACGTAGTGAAACTCCTATTTATTCGCAGACCTTCAGCAACCTTGATCCACACAATGCTATGACGTTTCCCTTTTTCTGAGAAAGGACTCGATATTGATAATTAAGCGGGATCCTTCTATCATTTCTGATTTTGCAACGTTCATACTAGCCTATAATCTAGGCGGAGTGCCGAGATTTTTTCTTTGCTGCTAGACTAACCTTAAGCAGAACGTCTGATACGGCGAGACTACGAACCGTGAGCCGCGCACCGCCTATACTCACTGGTCTAGCTTTAGTCGTTGTTTTTTTATTATCGACCATGAATCCGTTTTTCGTACGAAAACTGCCACGGACCAGGCTAGAGAGCAAGGAACCTTGTTTTTTTATATATACAATGTTTTTTGATGGTTTCTTATCAATTCGAGGGTGCTGATTCCAAATCCGATGAGTGCCAGACGCGAAACCTTGAGCATTTTTCGTAAAACGCGAAAATTCAAAATGGCCGCCAAAATGGCCGCCAAATCATGAAAAAGCTTATTATAAGGCCATTTTAAAGATAATTTGATGTTTTCTTGTAAAATCGAGGGTGCTGAATCCGAAGCCGATGAGTGCCAGACGCGAAACCTTGAGCATTTCTCGTAAAACGCGAAAAATTCAAAATGGCCGCCAAAATGGCCGCCAAATCATGAAAAAGCTTATTATAAGGCCATTTAAAAGATTATTTGATGTTTTCTTGTAAAATCGAGGGTGCTGAATCCGAATCCGATGAGTGCCAGACGCGAAGCCTTGAGCATTTCTCGTAAAACGCGGGAAAAAAAATCAAAATGGCTGCCAAAATGGCCGCCGAATCATGAAAACGCTTATTCGATGTCCATTTAAAGGTTATTTGATGTTTTCTCGTCAATTCGAGGGTGCTGATTCCAAATCCGATGAGTGCCGGACGCGAAACCTTGAGCATTTTACGCAAAATACGATTATTATTTTTGTAGTCGATACCGGTAAAGTGAACCCAGCAGGCTAGCTAGAAATCAACAAAGTTTACTTTGTGTAATGGGAAAGTTATATACACGTATAAATAAAATAATGAATAAATGAGCATATAGATGATATAGATATTCTTGTAAACCATATCTTTGTCCATTATAGACAATCATTTACCATAATAATATTGAAGTCTTTCTAGTCTTACCACCTCCATAATAGCAGTGCCGAACAATGTCAAATATTATTAGTCTTCACAACTGCTAATGTCACTGTCACTGTCACTCTCTTCTGATGTCTTGTTCATTGGATTTTGGCAGCGGGCATCGCCCTTACAGCGGCAGAATTCCGAGCATGCCAATGACGATTTGGTGCAGCTGCACTGGGCTGTTCTGCAGTCGCTCTACACCCACACTTAATGATATTGAGGACTTCTTCCGGTGCGACTGGCTGATCATTTTCGAGATAGACGGGTTGAATCGTAGAAGACTTCATCCTCCATCCATTCTTCAATGGGTCTAGGGCTGGGGGTACTGGCTTGCCAGCAGCCACCCACAACGCTACTTGATAATGGGCACGCTGGCAATGTGGCCGAAAAGCGGCCATAGTTGGTGGAAGACTCATTAATTTGGGAGGTACTAGGCGCTTGCCACCAGCCTTCCTTGTGAAAATGTTTCTTCGCTTTGTGTCAAGAGAGTCATTTGGTTCTTCTCGGTACAGGGATGCCACGTATCTCAAGCAGGATTCTATTACTTCATCAAGAGGCGTTTCAGTATTACCAAGGAGTAGAGAATCAGGATAGGGCTCCAAATTCTCGAGTGCAGTCGCCTTTCCTACTCCATAGAAACAGGAAACGGTATCGCATCCAGACAATGCATGGGCTCTAAGTAGATTGGGCATGATCTTCGTGTGTTTCTTGATAACCTCATTGACATCTATGACTTCTCGAGTGCGAGACGTTGATTCCATTACCACCTTTGTTGTGTGTGGTATATACCATTGGTTTGGAAATGTAGATGGTGTGCAAGAATGACCAGAACATCTGTGTCATCGCACACAACTTTGATAGGTGAGTGACCATCCTTGGCCTCCTTTATCATGTGGTAGACCATTATTACATCTGCCTCTTCTTGTTTCACCTCTTCTTCAAGTGCACCAACACCAACAGCAATTGGATGCGGATGCGGATCAGGTCCAGTTACGATCAATCGTTTGCCCTCTGGTACTTGCATGGAACACAACTGATCTACGATCATCTTGATGACTTGTTGCTTGTTTGCAGTTACATTTAGGATGACGTTCTGCTTTGGCAGTGGTGACTCACTGTTCAGCTTGTGTACACGGCTGCAACCTTTTGCAAGTGCTGTTCGGCAACAGGACTTGATGCTGCTCTCGTAGTATCTGTCAAAAACCACATGAAGAACTGGACAACTGTCTGCATATTTCATGAACGTTGCTACAGCAACATCTACAAAGGTACACACCTTTGCTGGAGACGCAGGCCAAGGAACGGTCCAAAGAAGAGCACATCCATCAAGAATGATAACATCTGGCACCTCTGCACTTCGTTGACTACACTCAACCTTGATCCTTGACTTCAAGACGGACTTACTTGTGGAACGTGCATCACCATTCTTGTCGAACAGTGCGGGTGGATAGGGAGCCAATTCATAAGAGAATAAGGTTTTGGTTGAAATCGCTTCCCTTGATGATGCCATGATCCCGATTACCCGGGCGTAGATCATCTCTATATAGATACCTCACCTCTTGATGACATATCAGAAGCCTTTGCCATTCCTTTGACTCTCCTCTTTATTGTGTCATGGAACCCCTTCGGCAACTTTCTTTCGTACTCGTTCATCTGATCAGTTCCAATCTTGATTGCATCATCGGCATTTACTGCTGGATCATCCACAACCTGTCCAGTGTAGATGTTCACCAGGCTTGAAGGAGGATGCTTCTCACTGTCAAATACATCCATACATGTCGATAGCGCCTCTCGAATTCCCTTTCTGTCAGCCGCATCTGATTTGATTCTTTTGAGACTCTCTTCTTTGTGACAAGTGACAACTTTCTGATCTTCCCCTTCTTGCATGGCTTCCAAGCCATTCTTCATTCGTCCAAAGAGGCTGAGAGACAAAGCCCAGATAGCAAGGGTAGACTCGTTCAAAGATGATCCGATGATGCCAGAAGGTCCCTTTCCATAGCGCATGTACGTCGTTTCAATGTACATATCGGACCAGATGCCGTTCTAAATGCCATCCTGATGGTGCATCACATGTTCTCCATCTAAGAACTGCTTAAGTAATGCTGGTGGCAGACGTTGCATGGAGCGGAGATAGTACAGCCCATAGCGTGCATATTTGGTATGCCCTGAAGCAAAGAAATAGGGAAGCATTTCTTCGACAGCTTGCAGATGGAGAGACCAGTCACCCTCCCTCTCAGCTCTAACAAAAGCCATACAGATGAGCATGGGCTTTACAAGACAGTACATCCACAACTTTGTAGTTCGACTCCTTTGCTTGCTGGCTACTTCAATCAACTCGTCGAAGTCAGTGAATTGGTGGTCTTCCAGTTCTGATCTTAATATCTCCTCAATGACAAGTCGAAGCGCCCTGAAATTCTGTGGGAACTTCTTCCCAGACAGAAGTTTTGGAACTCCAGCAAATCGTGACTTCAGTATGTCTTCGAGCCCACTTCCCGACATCAAATAGCCGATACTTCCTAGAAAACTCATTATCATGTGCATGCCACCTAGTCTGGGTACAAACTTGGCAAATCTGTCTTTGTTAGCCAAGACTATGTTTACCATCACTTGGTAGAGTTGCTGATCACACGTAAGAATTGTCCATTGTTGACCTGTAAGTGATGTCAGGAACTGTGCCTGTACCATTGCCGTCATCATTGTGTCAGGTTCTGCTGGTGTCATATCCAAGAATGGAGTGTACACTACTGTAGTCTTGGGCCTCAGTTGCTGTCCACTGTCCCGTGCATGCTTAGTATTGAAACCGCTAAATTCTGGGCACTCCTCGTTTCTTGTCACGGCCTGTAGGAAAGCAAGATCTTTTGCCGCTGCTCTGTTCTTGGAGACTTGAATACTTGCAAGCATAGACAGCTTTGGAACAAATCGTTGAGCAACTCTCTCGACATCTCAGCCTTTTTGTTCCCCCAGTTGCGCTGAACTTGTACTTCTCCCAGGGACAATTTGGTTGCTTTTGTCTCCTCCCATTTTAGTCTCTTTATTCTTGGTACTTGTTTGCCGTCATGAGATGAGGTAGGGTTCCTTCTTCCTGTTTGGGTGATCACCATCGCTAAGCCATGAGTAGACTTTTGTCCATTAGGGGAGGAGATCTGGGCATCAACATTGTCAGCAACAACTTGAACGAGGCTCAAGGTTTCGCGTCTGGCACTCATCGGATTCGGATTCAGCACCCTCGATTTGACAAGAAAACATCAAATAACCTTTTAAATGGCCAAAGAATAAGCATTTTCATGATTTGGCGGCCATTTTGGCGGCCATTTTGATTTTGTTTTCGCGTTTTACGAAAAATGCTCAAGGTTTCGCGTCTGGCACTCATCGGATTCGGATTCAGCACCCTCGATTTGACAAGAAAACATCAAATAACCTTTTAAATGGCCAAGGAATAAGCATATTCATGATTTGGCGGCCATTTTGGCGGCCATTTTGAATTTGTTTTCGCGTTTTACGAAAAATGCTCAAGGTTTCGCGTCTGGCACTCATCGGATTCGGATTCAGCACCCTCGATTTGACAAGAAAACATCAAATAACCTTTTAAATAGCCATATAATAAGCTTTTTCATGATTTGGCGGCCATTTTGGCGGCCATTTTGAATTTTTCGCGTTTTACGAGAAATGCTCAAGGTTTCGCGTCTGGCACTCATCGGATTCGAATTCAGCACCCTCGATTTGACAAGAAAACATCAAATAACCTTTTAAATGGCCAAAGAATAAGCGTTTTCATGATTTGGCGGCCATTTTGGCGGCCATTTTGAATTTTCGCGTTTTACGAAAAATGCTCAAGGTTTCGCGTCTGGCACTCATCGGATTTGGATTCAGCACCCTCAAATTGACAAGAATCACTAAAAAAACATTGTATATATAAAAAAACATGGTTCAGTCACTTTCCTATGGGGCCTAGCCTGGACTATATAGGCGGTGAGCCGCTTCGCGACTCACGGTTCGTAGTCTCGCCGTATCAGACGTTCTGCTTAGGGTTAGTCTAGCAGCAAAGAAAAAAGCTCGGCACTCCGCCTAGATTATAGGCTACGTTCATACATGTGTAAGCCTACACAACTTTAGACTTACACAGTTTGTCACTCTTGCTTAATCGTAGGGAAAATACCATGACACAAGGACCGCATAGGTGGTATAGGCTTCATTTCCATATATTTAGGTGTGGTTTTATCATCATCTTCTTGTGCTGTGGGAAAGGTATTGATATAGCCATGACCAAGGGTTTCGTGTTTAGGCGCCTTTACGGCTGTATCCACATACACAGCCCCATAACTCTTTTGGCTTAAACTTGGACTAGCATAATCTTGATTGTCTGGGTCATTTTGTAGTGCATTTTCATCTGTCATGTTTTGGTTAAGATACACAGCCTCAAATTCCTTTCCAGTAAAACTAGGGTTAAGATCATCATTGCCTGGGTCATGTTGCACCTCCTTTGAATCTGTCATATCTATATTCACATTCACAGCCCCAGAACAATTTCGAGTAAGACTGGGTTTGACATAGTCGTCATTAGCGAGTTTTCGCTCAGCAACTTACAGACCTTCGCGGTAGCAGAGCACTCAGGTTTACGGCCGTCGCACACAGACCGTCCTCGATACAATTCGTGGTTTCGCTTTTCGGTGAATGCGTACGTATCTCTACGGAGGTATTGCATGTGCAATGCCATTAGGCAATTTTCGTAATGTAACCAAATTTAATGCATACGTCTTTGTGAAGTGCCTCGATACAAAATATTTCATTCACCTGATAAGGATAATAGTATTTCAATAGACAGAATCCAAACTGCATACATTAGTTGTTGCCAGTTCGACAAACATTAGGGGTATTACGCAAGCTCATTGCGGACAGAGAATCTGCGGTTCGTGTGCAAAATCGAGAAGCTGCTATAGTAACAGCAGGGTGATCGCTGAGGTACTGAAATCCAGAACGGGTTTTGACCAAATTTACGGGCGTTCTCAATGACGCCCCAAGTGAATAAACAGCCAATCAGCGAGCTTGTACTAAAGATGGTGATGAGAATTTCGTCGTCTAATAACGAAGGATGACGAATTGTAATGGGCGGATCTAGCTTTTCTCTATGGCGTGGGCGGGGGGGGGGGGGGTTAAGGTTGACATTTGAAAAATCGCGCCGACCAATATTTCGCTTAGTTGGGGGTAGGGAGCACTAAAATTTGTTTTCAATTGGGTAGAAAGCACCTTGGCCAGCCCAAGGGGGGGGGGGGGGATAAAACCTCCTAACCCCCCTAGATCCGCCCCTGACACGAATGACTCTTCGGTGAGTTTTTTTCTTCCGATTATTGTTTCTGAACAATAATAACATGAATATGGATATAACATGAATTGTTTTAAAACTTGATGATAAATTGTTGAAATGTGATAAAAAGCCGTTTTGTGGCTTGGTCGAGACAAGTTGTGCTAGTCGTGTAGTCCCGTCTGTACTGCATTGCGTGGAATGGAACAGGCCATTTTCGTAATACGTCTTTGTGAACTTCCTCAATACAAATTATTTCATTCACCTGTCTAGGATTCGCAATAGTCAGAATGCAAACTGCATGTATTAAGTGTGGCAACAACTAATGTATGCAGATTGGATTCTGTCTATTTAAATACTATTATTATTATCAGGTGAATGAAATAGTTTGTATCGAGGCACTTGATTCACTTGGGGCGTCTTTGAGAACGCCCGTAGATTTGGCCAAAACCCGTTCTAGATTTCAGGGCCTCAGCGGTCATCCAACTGTTACTATAGTATCTTCTCGATTTTGCACACGAACCGCAGATTGTAATTCCCCAATGAGTTTGCGAAAATTGCCTAATGACAAAACTACAAACTCCTACATGGACTTGAAGCCTATTCCTCGCACCGACAATGACACAACTACAAGCTCCTACATGGACTTGAATCCTATTCCTCGCACCGACAATGACACAACTACAAGCTACTACATGGACTTGAAGCCTATTCCTCGCACAGACCATGACACAACTACAAGCTCCTACATGGACTTGAAGCCTATTCCTCGCACCGACAATAGGCAATTTTCGCAAACTCATTGGGGAATTACAATCTGCGGTTCGTGTGCAAAATCCAGAAGATACTATAGTAACAGTTGGATGACCGCTGAGGCCCTGAAATCTAGAACGGGTTTTGGCCAAATCTACGGGCGTTCTCAAAGACGCCCCAAGTGAATCAAGCGCCTCGATACAAACTATTTCATTCACCTGATAATAATAATAGTATTTAAATAGACAGAATCCAATCTGCATACATTAGTTGTTGCCACACTTAATACATGCAGTTTGCATTCTGACTATTGCGAATCCTAGACAGGTGAATGAAATAATTTGTATTGAGGAAGTTCACAAAGACGTATGTATCAAATTTGATTACATTACGAAAATGGCCGATTCTCTTCCACGCAATACAGTACAGACGGGACTACACGACTAGCACAACTTGTCTCGACCAAGCCACAAAACGGCTTTTTATCAAATTTCAACAATTTATCATCAAATTTAAAACAATTCATGTTATATCCATATTCATGTTATTATTATTCAGAAACAATAATCGGAAGAAAAAAACTCACAGAAGAGTCATTCGTGTCAGGGGCGGATCTAGGGGGGTTAGGAGGTTTAATCCCCCCCCCCCCCCCCCCTTGGGCTGGCCAAGGTGCTTTCTACCCAATTGAAAACAAGTTTTAGTGCTCCCTACCCCCAACTAAGCGAAATATTGGTCGGCGCGATTTGTCAAATGTCAACCTTAACTCCCCCCCCCCCCCCCCCCCCGCCCACGCCATAGAGAAAAGCTAGATCCGCCCATTACAATTCGTCATCCTTCGTTATTAGACGACGAAATTCTCATCACCATCTTTAGTACAAGCTCGCTTATTGGCTGTTTATTCACTTGGGGCGTCATTGAGAACGCCCGTAAATTTGGTCAAAACCCGTTCTGGATTTCAGTACCTCAGCGATCACCCTGCTGTTACTATAGCAGCTTCTCGATTTTGCACACGAACCGCAGATTCTCTGTCCGCAATGAGCTTGCGTAATACCCCTAATGTTTGTCGAACTGGCAACAACTAATGTATGCAGTTTGGATTCTGTCTATTGAAATACTATTATCCTTATCAGGTGAATGAAATATTTTGTATCGAGGCACTTCACAAAGACGTATGCATTAAATTTGGTTACATTACGAAAATTGCCTAATGGCATTGCACATGCAATACCTCCGTAGAGATACGTACGCATTCACCGAAAAGCGAAACCACGAATTGTATCGAGGACGGTCTGTGTGCGACGGCCGTAAACCTGAGTGCTCTGCTACCGCGAAGGTCTGTAAGTTGCTGAGCGAAAACTCGCTATTGTCGGTGCGAGGAATAGGCTTCAAGTCCATGTAGGAGCTTGTAGTTGTGTCATTGTCGGTGCGAGGAATAGGCTTCAAGTCCATGTAGTAGTTTGTAGTTGATTTAGAGGGATGAGACGGGTCCCTCTGTGCTATTTCGGTATAGACTTCCTGGTCCACCTAGACAAATATTTTCAAGGAAAATACCTAAAGTAAATTTCAAAATATCATATATATCATTTCAATATACAGATTATGTATCCATGGTTTGCATCGTATTTATTGTCCTTCGTTCGGTGTCTGAGTCTTTTGTTTAAATTTGAGAATTAAATATATACACACATGAAATGACAGGAATAATTGAATGTCTAAAATGGGTATATAATCCAGTAGATTGTAACTATAAGAGGCAGATCATTTTTACTACCTAATATACAATGAGTATATACATAGGGATTATGGGGGCGAACAACAACATTTTGCCCTCAACCTTCATACAATTGTCAGTTAAAAAATACAATCAAGAGTTTATCACTTTCTCGCAACGTAAATATCTTATTTAAAGCTATGGTCACATCACCTAAAAGTTTTGAGCCAATTTCGCCCAGGCGCCGAGCGGCGGCCGCCCGGGCTCCGCTTGTTTTTAGGGCATCGCTCGGTCGCTGCTGAAGTTTTAGCGCGGAGTTAACATTCGGGCGGCGCCTGCTCACTTTCACTCGCAGCCCAAAGTACGCTCGGTGCCCGGGCGGTCGCCGTCCGGGCATCGACCTAATCGAGCGTTCGCCGTCGAGCGAATAAGGTCAAAAATCGAAGCCGCTAGGGCAAGGGCCGCTGAGCGTTCGCCGCCCGGTCGCCGCCCGGTTGCCGATGGGATATCAGTCGGGCGCTGGCGGCGAGTTCAAAATCGGTCAGCAATCTTTGACCTATCGGCTTTGATTTTTGACCTAAATCGCTCGACGGCGAACGCTCAATTAGGTCGGTGTCCGGGCGGCGAACGCCCGGGCTCCGAGCGTATTTTGGCGCTCCGCCGATCACCGGCCGGCTGCCGGGCAATTTCCTTAAAATTAGTCGGTGGCCGGTGGAAGACCGCTCGGGTATCGGAGGGTCATCGGTCGGTCACTGCTGGGACGCCGCACAGTGGGCCAGGGAGGAACCAAAGTGCGCCAAAACTCATGTTTGGGAATTATTTTTTATAAATCCAGAGGAAATGTTTAGATCTCCGCGGCGTACCGCTTAAATTGTATTACCAACATTTTCTCTGATGTCTAAGCTTTAAGTTGATACCAGATTTGGCTGCAAGATTCTGCTCGTTATTATGTTAGAGCCGTTTTCCTTGCAACATTGCCCCGAAAAATATGTTTATTTCGGTCCGCGGTGTCAGAACAAGTGTCACGCGCCCCCTCGGGCCTCGATTTATGACCACGAATCCTTCATGATTCAGCCGCGGACCCCAAAAACCCACATTTTCGGGGCAATGTGGCAAGGGAAATCGGCTCTAACATAACAACGGGCAAGATCGGGCAGCCAAATTTGGTATCAACTTGAAGCTTAGACATCAGAAAAAATGGTGTTATTAAAATTTAAGCGGTACGCCGCGGAGATCTAAACATTTCTTCTGGATTTATAAAAAACATGGATAATTCGTCCGTTCTGTAGTGAATTACCCTATAATATATCATGAAAATTGTGTTTCTATTAATTTTAACCCATTCATTCAACGAAATGAACTATCAAGAATATGTGACAGTAATTTCATATCAATAACTTAAAAAAAACTTCATGTTGAATTGAAAGATTTATCAAATAAGTCACTTTTGCACTAAAACTGTGAATATGTATGATTTTGTTGTTTGAAGTAGTAAATTTATACCCTTATTGTGCATACCGGAATTAAACATTTCACTGAGGTATTTCTCTATGTATTACCTTTCAACTGGGCAAGAAAAAAATGGAAAAAAATAAATCACCCAAACTTAGTTTTGGCGCACTTTGGTTCATCCCTGGCCCACTGTGCGCCGTCCAGAGAAGCTCTCCGATTTCGCTCAGTCTTGACCTAAAATCGACCGGCGACTGACGGGAAATCGACAGGGCACCGCCCAGGCATCGATGGGGCTCCACAGCCTGCTCGATTTTTCCAAAAAGTCTTTGGGCGATGCCTAAATTCAAGCGGCGACCGAGCAGGTTACTAATCGGTCGGTCGCTGCTTTGATTTGTGACCATAGCTTAAGGGACTGAACTTGAGATTAGTAACCCAAGTTTAAATAACTGTACAATGAAGTGTGGGAGCAAAATTACCAAGGAGTAGATTTTAATTTTTAAAAACGTAAGTTCCCGTGCATTTTGAAATACAAACTTGTTCAAAGTAGCTCAGCAGTTGGTCGCAAATTTCGATCAAATCTTAATTAAAACAAACGAAAACAAATCCCTATGTAACTTCTTTCTTGCTTATACATGCTATAGTTGAGCTTTACCCGATGGGCATGTATGTTACAAGAGGAAACAGTAATTAATTAAGGACTGCTATTTGGATTTAACTATTACATTAATATGTAATGCAAAATGATAGACCTACCATTCGGTCTTCTGGTTGAGTGTTGTTTCCATTGCCTGCTTGGAGTACACATAATTAATTTAAATGTAAACAAAAAAAATCATGTTAATAAAAGTACAGATTATGGCAAACAGTAGGTACTTAATTTTAAAGGTAAGACTGTGATAAAAACAGTTGACTTTATTTATTTTGAGGACAAATATCCATGATGACTATGAACAGATCATGAATTGATCTGTTTAAATTAAAAACTTCCTAAAATGCAAGTTTACCTCGAATAAATTATGAACAATAAAGGATTGAAACCTGCGAGGAAAGATGTTTATTGTATTTTCATGTAAACGGACATAAATTTCAAAATACCTTATTTCGTATTCCTCTGTTAAGTTCTCCTTCATCAAATTATGATCATTATAACCGTTTAATTTGTTTTCCTGTATGGAACTATAATAATTTGAAATTTGTTTCTTCCCACATTTTCTTACACCTCCATTCCTGTCTCAGTATTTAAACTGAAATTTGTCATTATGAATGCTAAGGTTACTACAATCACAATGTACGAGAGATAAGGAGACAAACAGGGAGATTACATAGGTTAACATTGTTCGTAAGAGGAAGTGAAAGTGCTAGGGTTACATGTAATAAAACGGAGTGCACATTTCATGGACAGTCGGAAATTGATTGAAATGGTTTAAACCAAAGCTAAAACTAAATACCGTAAAGAATGGCAAAGAAGGTAATAGAGATACTTAAAGAAAATTAATAAAAACGAAAGAAAAAGCTTGAACAAAATATATGTATTTAAAAATCAGAGAGAGAGAAAATATTATCAGTGGGTAAATGAATGCCATCTAAGTGCAGTTGAAGTGACAGAGACAGGAGTAAAACGAAAGAGAAAACCAAACAAAATATATAAAAATAGATCAAGAGGTGCTGAAGGGAAAGGGAAATGAAATAAGAAATATAAATATTGAAGCCTAGTGAAGATACTTTATTATTACCCATACAAGGCATTTTAGCTGCAAAATAAGAAACTATATTCCGCTCGCTACTCCGAATACGTCTTCAACTCGGGGCAATATGATCTTAGCTTAGTCAATATTTCTGATGTAACACTTAAGCCCAGTAAATATAATATAAATAGTGAAATGGGAAATACATGTGATATGTGTATGTTTGGGTTTGGTAATATGTTATGTGAATGCAGGCCGGGGTCAGCTGCTTTACATCATACCCTTCTTTCGTTTCGCACAGCATAAGACTCCATAGAAGTACATCAAACCCAGCGAAATCAGCAGGATGAAGACAGCCGAGGCAATCAGTCCAATAACGATTGCCATGAAAGGAAAGCTTCTTTCAGTTGGCGGCTGCGTCTCAACTGGTGAGTCTAGGACAAGAAAAAACCATGACTATTATGTTGTTGATATTGGTTTTCTCAACAATGTTGTAGGAGGTTGGTTTAATTGCAAAGTTTAATTACATCCTTGATATATATATGGATGGTTCGTTATTACATCCCTATATCTCCTGTGTTTTAAATAGCGTTTTTACGAAACCGTGTAGGATTTGTTGTTGTTTTGTTGCTAATACCAGAAAACCCACATGTACTCTACCCACACCTGCATGTTTATGAACCTAAACACACCCCACACATAACAAATATAGCAATACCCACGCATGCAACATGTGAACCTAAACACAAATGTAAATCAACCCACACACACACATATGAATTCACACAAACACAAAGGTGTATACAAGTTCATCCACACACGCACATACACACAGCTGAAGATGATTTATGTCCGTCTCATGCTCGATCATGTTTCGTTCTGTACGCTGATTGCATCTAGGTAATATCGACTTCGTGTTTAATTATACACTTTACATAGTACCTCATCAAATAAAGAAAGTATGTTACGATGATTTTTACATCAAGATCTTAAGAACATTCGCTATAAATGGGAATCGGAAACTCGGAATATACCCCTTTCTGAAATATTAATAATCATATAAGAAAAAATACACAATTGCTTAACCTGTTATATCAGCTGGTTTACTGCACAGGCCCCTGCCTAAGGCCACCAAAACTGGGTCATCATCCTGGTCAATGCTGACTTCTGTGCCGGGTTCAATGCACTCTGTTCTATTCACAAAGGCACAGTCTGGCCCGTGGTAAGTCCTCTGTATGATGACGCATATTTCTCCCAGAGATTGGTTTTCCATTGACAATGTTAAGATATGTCTTTGTTGGTCCCAGCAGGTAGTTATGCCTATATGACAAAACAATACAAAAGAAACACACAGAAAATGATTACAGTATCGTTACTATTTGTAATAGGTGGCAGATAGTGGGATTTTTTAATGCACACCAGAATGTAATGTGTTATGTATTTTGTAGGAATTGTTTCACTGCATTCATGAACACATATTCTTTGAATTAGTGGACATACAAGGTTAACGTAAATGAGGGAAATGTTGTTATGACATGTTATGAGAAAGAACATAGATGACATCACACGAACAGCCCTTCACTGGACACCAGAAGGCAACAGAAAGAGGGGACGTCCTAAAAACACTTGGCGAAGAACTGTGGAAGGGGAGATTAAAGACCTGAACCACACATGGGATACCATCCAAAGACTGGCCCAGGATCGGAAGGAGTGGAAGACTTTTGTTGCTGCCCTATGTGCCAGGAGGCATAATGGGCAGTAAGTAAGTAGTAAGTATAAAAGGGCAGAAATTGAACTTTCTAGAAATTTGATTTTCTCCCTTTAAAATTCAAATACCGCCCGCCTAATGACTGTTTGGTTTCCTCTCTTCAAATTGCTTTTAATCACTCAAGCGTGAAATACGCATCATTTGAGTTGCATCAGAGGATGATCTAAGCTTTCTAAATATGTGTCATTTATTTATCAATTATAATTGTGATTAAGTTATGATAAAACATCGATGATTCTTGGTTTCGTTTTTTTTTGGGACGCACTGTATAATCCAGTCTCTGGACTGAAGAAAGACGACTTGTGCCGAAAATGTTTTGGGATCCATGGGGACCCCTATGAAAAATAACATTAGTGCTGATCAAGGTGTTCCATCCGACAAGTGGTTAATGAATACAAAAAATGGA
Organism: Strongylocentrotus droebachiensis; assembly: GCA_035222895.1. Taxonomy (NCBI): domain Eukaryota; kingdom Metazoa; phylum Echinodermata; class Echinoidea; order Camarodonta; family Strongylocentrotidae; genus Strongylocentrotus; species Strongylocentrotus droebachiensis. Next base: position 398,867 of record JAVYIG010000525.1, on the reverse strand, counting down.
TTTCTTTGATACAACGTTGGTACTTACCATAGCTGTCGGGTTGCAATGCTGTATAAGGCCGAAACAAGGAAGCATGTAATATAAAATAGGAACAGAGCTGTAATTAAATGGCGTTTGATAAGTGTTTTTTTAACCGTAAAAGTTTGTAGTTTGTAATGTTTCGATTTGAAATGAGAGAAATAGTTATAAATAATTCTGGACATTTTCTGTAATCTTTTGAAAAGCTGTTTGTATCTTATGATTTACTGATCACTTACACTTAAAGTATAACGTATGGTATATAGTGAAGTGGATAAGGGTGAACAAGACACTATGAGTATGGTGCAACACTGTAGTAGGCTTAATTTATTGTGCTACCCTTTGATGGACCATAGCCATTAGATGCAGCCTTACAAAATAAATAAACACCCGAACTGAATTTGTAGGCATATTAATGATTACAACAGTTATGAGAGAATATAAACAATAATTCTACTTTTTGTGGTCACATTTTGAAAGACTCTCTGTAGTTGATCAAGTAGAATACAGTTATTAATACATATTGATTAGAATACGAGTATGTTTATTAGCGTAACGAGTATGATAGAATGTGTAGTTACTGGAGAAAAAAATATTTTCGAGGAAAAGAACAGGGTGGTAACATTAAAAACTGGACTTTGGAGAAAACAAATATATATTATTGAAATGTATGCAATTGTTATGGAAATATTTAACTGTAAAAGCCCTCAAGTCAGCAAAAAAAAAATAGGTAGCCATTATGTTGATTACTCTGTTTGAATCGCAGAACTCCGGGTAGAGATTTGTTGAGAAGATAATACAAAAACAAATATGATTTGATAATGATAAATGTACCTGAAGAAGAGTGATTTTAATACCAAGGAATGCAAATGGATTATTGTTGGTGATTACATTTTTCAGCATCCGAAATCCAAGAATAGAAAGATAAAAATATAAATAGAAGCGTGTGCATTGAGACGGGCAAAGAAACAAAGTATGTGACAAAGAATGCGTTCAGTTAAGATAAATGTGTAACATTAGCATATATGGATGATTAAGATTCAAACGTAAAGAAAATATGGGTATTTAGAGACTTACGAGTTGTTGAAGCTCCTGTTTCCACTTGGGAACTGTTGCCCGCGCTGTTCACTGTCCATAGAGTCAAACAGTACCAAGTGAATGGGTTAAGTCCTACCAACGTGTACGATTTCCCTGTCAAGTTTGTGACAACAACACACCCCTCTATCTCTACTTGCGGGTCCTTTGGACAATATTCCAAAGTGAAAGTTTGATGCAACCCGCCATCGAATCCCGGTTGCCAGACAACGTAGAGAGTTGAAGACGTCGTCTGGCTTTGGTCGACGAAGAACCGAAGAGGTGGATCTGGGATGACTGTAAGTAGACATACGAAAAGGGATTTCAAATGGATAAAAGTGAAATCTAGGGTTTTGAAGATCATCTTAAATTTAAATTATTTTAAATGTCATCTGTCGAAGGAAATGAAAAAGTGCTCTTCTTAAAAAAAAAGGAAAACGGGTAATTGAATGATAGCACGGGTTAGATAATTACCTTGAAAATCTAGGCGGACGGACAATTTAAGCTCATTATCCAGCTCACGATGTGAAGCCACACAACGGAAAATCTTTCCATCATCGTCTCTTGAGGGAATAACAGAAATGACTCTTCGAGAGGTGTAAGCGTCATCATGGACAGCATTAGTTTGATCTTCCAGTCGAATCTGTACTTCTTTAGGAACTTTCCACTCGAGTTCTGCAGGTGGTCTAGAGTCTTGGACTGAACATGTTAGGTTGTGGGTTCGCCCATATGTGATGATCACTGATGCTCCATTCTTGTATCCATTTTCAGGTCGATTGTCGGTGATGGATATCAATCTCGGAATAGCTGGAAGTTACACAAAATGTATAAAAACATCATTGTACAACATAACATTTATCAACCGAGCTGTGACACAAAGACTACGAACTTTCAGACACATATGTATTTAACTTGACCGATTTCCATAATTGTATCGTATAATGGGGGTGTTTGGAAAACGAAGACCGAAGAACGAAGACCGGGGACCATGTGCGCGCACGTACGTGCGTCAAGGAGACGATCCCCTGTCTTCTGTCTTCGCTTTCCAAAACACCCTGGGGTATTTTGGAAAACGAAGACAGAAGACCGGGGACCCATGTACTATGCGTGCATGCACTTGTACGTGTAGTGCACCCACGTGGGGAGAGAGAGAGAGAGAGAAAGAGAGAGAGAGAGATAGGAAGAGACGATCCCATGCACTTGTTCGTGTAGTGCACCTACGTGAGGAGAGAGAGAGAGAGAGATAGGAAGATACGATCCCCGGTCTTCGATCTTCGCTTTCCAAAATACCCCAGGGTGTTTTGGAAAACGAAGACAGAAGACCGGGGACCCATGTACTATTAGTGCACCCACGTGGGGAGAGAGAGAGAAAGAGAGAGAGAGAGAGATAGGAAGAGACGATCCCATGCACTTGTTCGTGTAGTGCACCTACGTGAGGAGAGAGAGAGAGAGAAAGAGAGAGAGAGATAGGAAGAGACGATCCCATGCACTTGTTCGTGTAGTGCACCTACGTGAGGAGAGAGAGAGAGAGAGAGGGAGAGATAGGAAGATACGATCCCCGGTCTTCGATCTTCGCTTTCCAAATTACCCCAGGGTGTTTTGGAAAACGAAGACCGAAGACCGGGGACCCATGTACTATGCGTGTTCGGCGTTAATAATAATTACAATAATACTGGAAAACTGTCAGAATGATGAAAACGATGATGACAAAACAACAACAACACTGATAATAATAATAATAGTAATAATAGGCCTAATAATAACAATAATAATAATAATAATAATAATAATAATAATGATAATATAATAATGGTTATGATAATAATGATAATAATGATAACAATATTAATAATAAGCATAAGAACTTATGCAATGGAAATGACAGTAAAAAAATTCTACAATGGCTAGCCAAGAAAAACGTGAACTAAAATGACTTTGATAGACAGGTGGCTGCTACAGACAGGTTCTTAAACACCTAATTTATATCCATGGGAACCAATTTTTAGTGGCCACTATAGATAGGTGTCTACTACTACTAGTCTAAAGAGAGCTAAGACAGGTTTGGCTGTATTTTCATCATTAATAGTCGCATATGTGCACCAGGCCAAATCGAGGAGAGAGAGGAAGAGACGATCCCCGGTATTCGATCTTCGTTTTCCAAAATACCCCAGGGTGTTTGGGAAAACGAAGACCGAAGACCGGGGATCTTACAACTAAGGTTGTAGTTTATACTACCGGTACTCACAAATTGCATTTGCCTTTATCATGTATTTCCAGCCCGGAGTCGGGGTCTCAGATTCGGCTTGGAAGGGGGTGTGCCGCTCAAGCCTCGAAACCCTACCCATTTCTGAGGGTCATTTGGGGGGGATTTTACTCGAAATAACGGCCCATTTTTCACAATTTTCGGGTGGTTGCTATGCAACCACCCGAACATGCAACCACCCGAACATTTTTGAAATTTTGAAGAAAAAAACAGACCCATTTTTAGGGATTTTTTTGGTTAAAAATGGGTCCAATAGAGCGGCACACCCCCGTATGTCTTAATATGTGAGACCCCCCTCCCACTGGATTTCCATATTCCAACTACCTATAATCGTATACTTCCAGACCCACTTTCTTAATCAGTTTAAGATATTAATATTTCTTGTTTAATCATTCTAATATAACTCCAGTTATCACTACTGTGTCAAGAATGTTAAACAAATTACTTGTATTGTGCATTTCGTTCCAATGTGATCACATCCTTCCTCTCTTCACACATGACTGCACACAACCAGCAATAAGTAAAATCAATCACTTGCCTTGTAAAATGTAATAATGAACTCTTTTATTGCTTTGTTATGACTGCTAAATTAGACACACAACAACACTGTATATAAACAAGATAACAACTCAGGTCGGTTGTAATTCTTTCTCTGATCAACAAGAAATAATTTGAAAAAGTTGTTATGCTTATTATTAATTTTATCATTTTTATCATCATCTTTTATCATTATTATTATGTATTATCATTACTATTATTATCATTATTATTATACTATTATTATTATTATCATTGTTGTTGTTGTTTTTGTCATCATCGTTTTCATCTTTCTGACAGTATTTCAGTAGTATTGTAATTATTATTAACGCCGAACACGTAAAGTACATGGGTCCCCGGTCTTCGGTCTTCGTTTTCCAAAACACCCTGGGGTATTTTGGAAAGCGAAGATCGAAGACCGGGGATCGTATCTTCCTATCTCTCTCTCTCTCTCTCCTCACGTAGGTGCACTACACGAACAAGTGCATGGGATCGTCTCTTCCTATCTCTCTCTCTCTCTCTCTTTCTCTCTCTCTCCCGACGTGGGTGCACTACACGTACAAGTGCATGCACGCATAGTACATGGGTCCTCGGTCTTCTGTCTTCGTTTTCCAAAATACCCCAGGGTGTTTTGGAAAGCGAAGACAGAAGACAGGGGATCGTCTCCTTGACGCACGTACGTGCGCGCACATGGTCCCCGGTCTTCGTTCTTCGGTCTTCGTTTTCCAAACACCCCGTATAATGGCTATATTTCAAGTCGCAAATGAAACTTGACTGATCATATAGAGGACATTCTCCTTTTGTGCAATGACACCCATTCTGAACCTATTATTTATTTATATAGTCTTTAAATACATATATATGCATTTAGCGTTTTGTAATTGATAAATTAATCAAGAATTATGTATTTTGGTTAATGTTTGTTGTTTACCAAGAATAATTATAGGATTAATGGGTAAAACACTTATACCTGATAACATTACGTTCAGATCAATTTCATTGGAAATTATATCTGTAGGACTGAATACTGAGCACAGATATCTGCCGCTGTCATCCACTGTTAAATCCCTAATAGTTAGGTTTCCGCTTAAAGAATCTGCTCTTAAACTGTACTTGGACATATCTGAAACATGTTCGTTTCTGCATCCTTTTTCTCGACATCTATTGGTAGCTAATACATTGTTGTTGTCCTTCCAAGACATTAGGTGAGTTGTCGATGGATAGGTGAAGATGCAGGCTAGTGTTATGTCCTCATCAACGACTGGGATGATTTCTTGGTTCTGAATAATAATAGACACTCTCATCCCATATGTCTGAGAAACGACGAGGGTGAAGAAGAGAAATATTCGAAGACGTTCTTCCATGTTCTTAGTCCATCTCACTTTCTTGTATAATTCAACTTAGGAGGTGCGTTGCATGCACCATCATGTAACCTCGCTAGCGAAATATCTGGAGAATAAAATAATGATTAGCAGTAAAGGATTGCAATGGCAGAATGAGTGGACACAAATAAAAGTTGCTGACACGCTTATTTACTTCTCTCTTGTGCTACGAAAGTGGAATCGATTCATCTTTCTGAAGAAAATAAGTGGGATGTCAGTTTAAATTAAAAAGGGAGTTTCATAAAATTACTTTAAGTGGCACTTTGGAAAGTGCAACATAAACACTACGAGACAAACGATTACATTTTGAACTTCCGATATTGCCATTTATAGTTGTATCAAATTTGGTAAATATCTTTAGGCCAGGGAATAACAGGAAATAATATAAAATTCAGTGTTTTTGCACAAATGGATAAGTGTTTGGGGACATATCAGGACAATTACCCCCTGGATAATCACCCCCGGACAAAAATCACCACCGGAAAATTACCCCCAAGGACAACCACTTCTCCACCCCGAGGACAGTAACCCCCGGAAAATTACAAAGAATACGTAATGCTAGTTAAGCTATGGTCACATTACCAAAAAGTAGCCTGCTCGGCGGCCGAGCGGCGAGTTTGTAGCCAATTTTGCCCGGCCGCCCAGGCACCGCTTGTTTTTAAGGCATCGCTCGGTCGCTGCTGAAGTTTTAGCGCGGAGTTAAAATTCGGGCGGCGCCTGCTTACTTTCACTCGCCGGCAAGACTACGCTCGGTAGCCGCTAGGTCAAAGGCTGTTGAGCAGTCGCCGCCCGGTCGCCGCCCGGTCGCCGCTGGGAGATCAGTCGGTCACTGGGCGTCGAGTCCAAAATCGGTCGGCAGCCTTAGACCTAGCGTCTTCGATTTTTGACCTAAATAGCTCGGCGGTGATTGCTCGATTAGTTCGGTGCCCGGCCGTTCGCCGCCCGGGCACCGGAAAAGCTCCGCGATTTCGCCCAGTTTTGACCTAAATCGACCGGCGACCGACAGGAAATTGACAGAGCACCGCCCAGGCATCGCTGGGGCTCTACAGCCTGCTCGACTTTTCCAAACAATCGCTAGGCGATGCCTAAATTCCAGCGGCGACCGAGCAGGCTGCTAATCGGTCGGTCGCCGCTCTGATTTGTGACCATAGCTTTACCCTAGTTAAGCTAAGGTCACATCCCCAAAAAGTTGCCTGCTCGGCGGCCGGGCGGCAAGTTTTTAGTTTATTCGCCTGGGCACCGAGCGGCGGCCGCCCGGGCACCGCTTGCTTATTGGGTATCGCTCGATCGCCGCTGACGTGTTTATAGCGCGGAGTTAAAATTCGGGTGGCGACTGCTCACTTTTACTCGCCGCCCAAAATACGATCGGTATCGTAGCGGTCTTACGGTCGCCGCCTGGGCATCGATCTAATCGAGCGTTCGCCGTCGAGCGATTTAGGTCAATAATCGAAGTCGCTAGGTCAAAGGCTGCCAGCGGTCGACGCCCAGTCGCCGATCGGCCACTGGGCGGTGAGTTCAAATTCGGTCGGCAGCATTTGACCTAGCGGCTTTGATTTTTGACCTAAATCGCTCGACGGCGAACGCTCGATTAGGTCGGTGCCAAGGCGGCGACAGGCCAGGGCACCGATCGTATTTTGGTGCCCCGCCGATCACTGACCGGCCGCCGGGCAAATTCTTTAAAATCGGCTGGTGGCTGGTCGGGAATCGGTGGGTCATCAGTCGGTCACTGCCGGGACGCCGGCTAGAGAAGCTAGAGAAACCATCTGTTAACGTGTAATGTATACATATTACCATCTTGCATATAGACATGTAAGTTACTTTGAATGCACGGACCCCTTGTCAGTCGTAATGCAGAGCAGGGTGTCTGAACTCTTCGACTATGGAGACTGCACGTTCTACTACATTATAGCTGCTCCTGACACAGCCAGAGAATGGAGGAGTTAGTGCAACCTTAATGCTTTTTGGCGGTGTTTTTAAGTATTGAAATCGAGTACATAGCTACAGGCTATATGATAGTACTTACGTGATACTTGTAAACAGAGCAGCTACATCATACTTATGCTCACTCATTAAAGTTTGTTTAATCACATCTTTATGAGTTTTAGCTTTTTGGGGTGTTGTTAAGTGTTGAAATAGAGTGCATGGCTACAGGCAATATGATAGTACTTACGTGATACTTGTAAACAGGGCTTATGCCGAAAGGGTGGGTAGCGTCGCGTCGCGTTGACTTGAATGCGACCATTCGTCCAAAGCCCCCCCCCCCGGTTTTCTTCGCGTCGCGTCGCGTTAACTTCAGCATTTCAGCAACATTTGTAAATCACCGGGATCGAATTAGAAATAAACCCCCTTTGAATTATATTTAGGGGGCATCTGTCACCCCCCCCCCATCAGTACGCCAGTGCCCCCCCCCCTATCTACACGTTGTTCGTGGGAAAAATCGTAACTGATCTCCCCTACCTTTCTTTTTTTTTATTTCCCTTTCTCTTCTTTTTGTCCTTTCCTTTCCCTTCCTTCTTTCTGTTTTAGGTTTGCTGGGGGGGGGGGGGGGGGGGGGGGACAAGGGCCTTTTGCCCATCCCCCCCCCCCCCCCCACCGATCCACACATTGTTGGCGGGATTAATCCCAACTGTTCTACCCTTCTTTTGTTCTTCCTCTTTTTTGTTCCCTTTTGCCCCCGCTTGCCCCGGCCCAGGCCGTCAAAAGGTGCGCCATGAACCAATATTGAAGGACAAGTAATATTCAATTTTTGGAATATATTATTTCATCAATCAAAGTCTCATGACAAGAGCCTGACGGCCTGGGCCGGGCAGCCACTGGTCCTTCAAGGTCAAGGAGGATGTGGGCAACCCAGAAACAGTCAGCTTGCCTCGGCCCAGGCCGTCAAAAGGTGCGCCATGAACCAATATTGAAGGACAAGTAATATTCAATTTTTTTGGAATATTTTATTTCATCAATCAAAATCTCATGACAAGAGCCTGACGGCCTGGGCCGGGCAGCCACTGGTCCCTCAAGGTCAAGGAGGATGTGGGCAACCCAGAAACAGTCAGCTTGCCCCGGCCCAGGCCGTCAAAAGGTGCGCCATGAACCAATATTGAAGGACAAGTAATATTCAATTTTTTTGGAATATTTTATTTCATCAATCAAAGTCTCATGAAAAGAGCCTGACGGCCTGGGCCGGGCAGCCACTGGTCCCTCAAGGTCCAAGAGGAATTGGGCAACCCAGAAACAGTCAGCTTGCCCCGGTCCAGGTCGTACCCCAAACCAGTAATGATTCAAGGGCATGTAATTATATTCAACTTTTGGAATATTAAATATTACAAGACATAGTCTTATCCTGAAAAGGGTAAAATGTTTAAAGTTTATTTATTTATTTATTTACTTCTTTTTTTAATTCCAGGCAAAAGATACAAACATATACAACAAATGAAAGACATGAGAGAGAAATATACCACCGACTAGTGCCTGAGGATTATACCAAAGAAAAATGTTTTTTATTGAAAGGCATTCCTATAACTAGCCGGTGGTTTACATGAAAAACAATATTGAATATAAAATTGAAATGTGTTATAAAAAACGGTAAACAATAAATAACGATGGGAGGTCTAATAACAGTAAGGGAAAGAAAAGTTTGTACAAAGTAAGAAACAGAGAGACATATGTGAAAGAACAGTGGAAGAAAGCATTACAAATTTGCAATAATTGACAATATTGTTCATTTTCAAATGGCAGTGAAGATTTGCGTTGATGTGACTAGTGTACCTTTAAAGTTGAGTTGTGTGAAAACATATAAAAGAAACAGATCAGTGAAAGTTTAAGTCAATGTCCTTAATTCCCGTATATTCCACTTAGCTGAGTCTTTGATTTTAGAATTAACATATTTCAATGTACATAGTTTAAGTATAATTTTCATGGTAGTTTTACAATGCATAGGTATAAAATATATGCAAGTCTAGGCTATAGCTTATTACTTGGTTCAACATATTCAGATTTGATATAGATTGCATTATGTTGAACCTAATGTCAATGCTAATATTATGAGGCCGATAACAATCACGTACAGCATGAGAGGAAAATAAATTAATAAATCCATGTGAGCTGACACCTCAAACAATTAAAGACATCAGATTATTGTTTTCAATTAGCATTATGTTGAACTTGGTGTTATGAGACTAATAAGATGAAGAAATAATAAATCGAGGTAACCGACACCTCAAACAGTGCATTAATATCAAAGGAAATTAATTAAATTATATCAAAATCTAACACTTACATCAAAATCAGAAATCAGAATATCTTTTCAATTGGAGATTGTTCAAAGAGTACATTTCTGAGCGCATTCAAACAGGGTGTTATAGAGGTCTATACACACAGGTCTCTGATCTCTTTAGGCAATGTATCCCAAAACCTAGGAAAGGCATAAAAGCATGAAAATTTCAAAGTATTTTGATCTTGCAAGTTGGTGATTAAAGAGTAAAAAGTTATTAAGATTATTCAATGTGTTCAAAATCTAACTCTTATTTGAATATTGTATTAATTATAAAAGATGGTTCCATCATTGGGATTATGCCCTCACTATACATTGCTTACGTGATTGTGATATAGCTAGGTCTACACCAGTTTGTACAAAAATCGTTATCAGAAGAAGAACAATAATGCTCAACAAAGATATTTTTCGACATTTATTTATTGAAACTTCTAGAAATATAATATGAAAAGAACATAAGAAACAAATAAACTATTTGATTCGCAGAAACTAAAAAATGTGTGTACCGTCAGTTACATTGATATTCATATCAATTTGACAACATATAATGTGAGTTATCATTTTACAGATTTTGAAGGTTTAAAACAACATTGAAATGGGGGAAAGTTACTTTTTCCAAAACTTTTTCTGGTTTAAATGCATCTCGATCTTAAATATTTGTTCCTCGGTGGACTTTGAAGACAAATACAGCGAATACAAGAAATTCTTCACATTGGGAATGATACCTCGATTTTGCGTTGAGAGAGGCTAATAATTAAATATTGAGAGAGGATACTTTAGAGTGCAAATATGTTGTTATTAATTTCTATGCAGTTAAAATATTACATTTTGTTGTAGAAATTTGAATTGAAAAGTTTAACTACTAAGCATAGAGTAATAGTGACATTATTTATATCGTCGGCCTTATGCCAAAAGGGCATTACCGTTTTTAAAGGCCTATTATATTGTACACATAATAAAAATGTTAAAGTAAAATGTAAGGCCCTTTTGGCATAAGGCCGACCATATGTTAACATTATTTTTTAAAGGGCATCATATAGGCCCCTTGAAAAGTTGCACCGTCAAAGAAACTCGATTATTTTAATCTAGCGTAATACAAAATGAGAGCTCTTGAATAACACATTGCAACATACATGTATTTCAGACCTAAGGGGTTATACATGCCCAAAATAAAATAGTAACCCCGGTATATTCATCTACGCTATATACTATAGAGCAAGTTGTGAGGTATGCGACAGTGCCGACGAGCAAGACAATTTTTTTGTTTGTACAATAGGCCTATACCTTTGAACACATAGCTAAATACAGCCGAAATCAAATTATCATTTTCAATGGAATAATAATTTTTGAAAAATTCACAGAAGAAAAAAAACAAAGATTAAACAAAAATAATAATGATAATCAGTATCATGAGAGATAGAGCGTAGCAACAGAATATGAATCATATTCTATTGTAAAACATTAAAACTTCGCAGTCTAAGTATAGGCCTATACTTTAAACACATAGCTAATTAATCTAGCCGAAATCAAATTATCTTTTCCCATAGAATAAATAAAAAACATTACAGAATAATAATAACAATTTAACAAAAGTAACAATGATAATCGATATCATGGGAGAGAGTATAGCAACAGAACATGAATCATATTGCATTAAACCTTACGATGTTATGAATCACTTCTTAACTATAACTCAAACTATATCACAACTATACTCGCCCATTCTGCAAAATCCAGTGTAGGTTCAATAATAGTATAATGTATCTGCTGGGGCGACAAGACCTCGTATCTCAACAAACATTGTCAAATGTTCAGGAGAGCGATATTGAACATGGGGGCAAAAGCACTATAACATATAGGATCGCTTTTCTTTTGACAAGCTATGATGGCTTCATTTTTGGGGAAAGAGAGCTAGGATTTGGACAGGACATGCACTTGACTCATTATCTGGAGATTAACACACACAAAAAAGGTCTTGTCATCCCAGCGAGGATATAAAGGGGGCCCATTTATGACCTGCATGCATATAAACACTTTTTTTTCAGTTCTTGATGATCATGAACATAATGATCAAACCTCAAGTAAAAAGTTGACAAGATGCAGTAATGTCGTATATCAGAATATGAACGCAATGATAGGCAAACAACATGATTGTGTAAATAAAAGTTGTTAAATATTATATGCATTTCATGTACGCGAATCTTGTTTCTATGTATGTATACACGATAAATCGTAATAAAAAATACTTTATTGACAAAGCATTAACATAACTCCAATGCCTTAAATATCTTTAAAGACGTCAGAATTTTTGTAATATCTCAGCATAAACTTGACGTCTTATATTTCCCAGATGATATTTTAGGCTAGGAAAGATATACCTATCAAAAACATTAGATTTTATTTTACAGTATTTTACCTTGGAGATGGTCTATATAATAATGTAGGCCAAATATACAGTGCGCCTAAAAAAAAACCCGGAACCGGGACGGTCAGTCATTTTCCCCGCTGAAACTAACTAATTCATGAAATATTAAACGCATCATTTTAAAGATCGTTGTTTCTTCTTTCTCTTGACACCTAATACATACGAAAGAGCCACACATAGATCGATGACTAACAATAGTTTGAAATTCAATTGTCAAAATCAAATTGCGTATAATAATTGGGCAGGATTTGCAAGGATGCAACGACCTTGTCTAAGAAAGGGGTGGTTCATTTAGCATTTCTTTTATGTTCTCTGTTAGGTTTCTTTCACCATATCAAGACAGTGATAGTGGATATAGATTTAAACACGAGTAAGTAAGTAAGTTGTTCCAGTGCGGTTCTCTTTGCTCTTATCTTCGCAATTTGATTTTTACATTTGAATTTAAAACTCTTCTTGCTCATATATTAGGTGTCAAGAGAAAGATGAAAAAATGAACATTATAATGATTTGTTTAATATTTCAAGAATTGTTTCCTTTCACCGAGAAAAAAATGACTGACCGTCCCGGCTCCGTATTTCTTGGACGCACTGGCCAGGTTACACCCAAATCACATGTAAATTAATCCTTGATAAAATCACAAAGCGCGTACCCATACTGGGGTCACTGGCGTACTGGGGCGGTGGAAAATATTATAAGCAAGCCAGAACCTGGGCAAGATCAATTTTGCGGCCCTTTATAAAAAAAAATTTGCACCCCATCCCCTCAGTTTCAGATCAATTTTGCGCCCCTTTATGAATTTGTTTTATATTTTGCACCCCACCCCTCAGTTCCAAATCAATTTTATGCCCTTCCTCAGTTTAAGATCAATTTTGCGCCCCTTTATGAATCTTTTTTTTATTTTTTTAAACCCCATCCCCTCGGTTTGAGATAAATTTTGCGCCCCTTAATGAATTTTTTAAAATTTTGCACCCCACCCCCTTAGTTACAAATCAATTTTGTGCCCCCCACCCCCCTCAGTTTAAGATCAATTTTGCGCCACTTTATGAAATGTTTTATTTTGGCACCCCATCCCCTCAGTTAGAGATCAATCTTGCGCCCCTTTATGATTTATTTTTTATTTTGCACGTCTCTATCAGTAAGAGATCAATTAGATTTTGCCCCCCACCCCTCAGTTCCCTGAGATTCAGATTAATTTTGCGCCCCTTTATGATTTTTTTTTTTGCACCCTATCCCCTGAGCTTGAGATCAATTTTGCGCCCCTTTATGATTTTTTTTTAATTTTGCACCCCACCCCCTTAGTTCCAAATCAATTTTGTGCCCCCCTCAGTTTAAGATCAATTTTGCGGCCCTTTATACATTTTTTTTTGCACCCCATTCCCTCAGTTTCAGATCAATTTTGCGCCCCTTTATGAATTTGTTTTATATTTTGCACCCCACCCCTCAGTTCCAAATCAATTTTGGGCCCCCTCAGATTAAGATCAATTTTGCGCCCCGTTAGTTTAAGCTTAGTTTCACTTCCCTCCAAAAAAAAAATCAACAACAACAATAACAAATTAATTTTTCCCACCCAAACATAAGATCAATTTAGCGCCCCTCAGTTTAAGATAAATTTTGCGCCGCTAAGTTAAAGCTTAGATTCACATCCTCTTAGTATGAGATCAATTTTGCGCCCCTTTATAAAAAAAAAATATTTTGCACCCCACCCCCCTACTTCCAAATCAATTTTATGCCCCCCTCAGTTTAAGATCAATTTTGCGCCCCTTTATGAAATGTTTTTTTTTTTTTTGCACCCCATCCCCTCAGTTTGAGATAAATTTTTGCGCCCCTTTATGAATTTTTTAAAATTTTGCACCCCACCCACTCAGTTTCAAATCAATTTTGGGCCCCCTCAGATTAAGATCAATTTTGCGCCCCTAACTTTCCGATCTATATTGCGCCCCTCAGATTAAGATCAATTTTGCGCCCCTTTATGATTTTTTTATAATTTTGCACCCCACCCACTCAGTTCCAAATCAATTTTGGGCCCCCTCGGATTAAGATCAATTTTGCGCCCCGTCAGTTTAAGCTTAGTTTCACTTCCCCTCAAAAAAAAATTTTGCCACCCAAACAAAGATCAATTTTGGGCCCCTCAGTTTAAGATCAATTTTACGCCCCTAATTTATAGCTTATTTTAACGTCACCTCAGTCTGAGTTCAATTTTGCGCCCCTCAATAAAAAAAATTCTAATTTGCACCCTCCTCAGTTTAACATCCAAGTTACAGATCTATTTTGCATAGATCAAAAAGAAAAAAAAAATTGGCACCCAAACCCCTCATTTTCAAATCAATTTTTTACCCCCTCCCCCCTCAGTTTAAGATCAATTTTGCTCCCCTATATAGAATATTTTTTTCCACCCCGTCCCCTCAGTTTCAGATCAATTTTGAGCCCCTATATAATTTTTTTTTTCACCCCGTCCCTTCAGTTTAAGATCAATTTTGCGCCCCTATATATATATATATATATATATATAAGATTTTAAAAAAATCTATTTTGCATCCACCCCCTCATTTCCAAATTAATTTTGTGTCCCCTTCAGTTTAACATTAATTTTCTGCCCCTTAAGATTCAGATCAATTTTGGGCCCCCTTATTTTAAGCTTAGATTCACGTCCCCTTAATAAAAAAAAAATCTATTTTGCACCCTCATCAGTTCCAAATCAATTTCTTGCCCCCCCCCCCCCCCCAGTATAATATTTAACTTTCAGATCTTTTTTGCGAATTTCACGTCCCCTCAATTTGAGATAAATTTTGCGCCCCTCAATAAAAAATATATTTCGAACCCCCTCAGTTCTAATCAATTTTGTGCCCCTTAGTTAAACATCAATTTTGCAGCCCTAAGTTTCAGATCAATTTGCCCCCCCCCCCCCCCCTACTAAAGTTTCAGATCTTTTTTGCGCCAGTCAGTATAAAAAAAAAATTGCATTTCCTAGTTTCAAGTCAGTTAAACATCACGTCCCCTTAATTTGACATAAATTTGCGCCTCTCAATAAAAAAAAAGTATTTTGCGCCCTCAGTTCCAAATCAATTTCGCGCCAAAATAAAAGACCAATTTTGAGACGCAAACAAAAGAGTAATTTTGCGCCCCTTCAGTTTAAGATCAATTTTGCGCCCCTCAATTTTGTGGGCTTAATTTCCGAAAACAAAATTGACTGGCGCAAATATTCTTTGAGATTGAACATGTCGAAGAGCGCCACCTAAACGGAGAACCAACCAACCAACCGACCTAAGTTTCCTATCAATTTTGCTCCCTGTCATTTAATTAAGTTTGGTTGTTCACGTCCCCTCAGTTTGAGATCAATTTTGCGCCCCTCAATAAAATAAAAACCAATTTGCACCCTCCTCAGTTCCAAATCTATTTGGTGCCCCCCCCCCCTCAGTTGAACATATCTAAGTTTGAGATCTAATTTGTGCCCCTCAATTAAAAAAAAAAAAATTTGCACCTCCACCCCCTCTGTTTCAAATGCTCCCTCAGTTTAAGATCAATTTTTCGCCCCTTTATAAAAATTTGTTTTTTTCACCCCATCCCCTCCGTTTGAGATCAATTTTACGCCCTTTTATGAAAAAAAAAAATCTATTTTGCATCCACCCCCTCAGTTCCAAATCAATTTTGTGCCCCCCTCAGTTTAACATCAATTTTGCGCCCCATAAGATTCAGATCAATTTTGGGCCCCCCTAAATTTCCGATCAATTGTGCGCCCCATCAGTTTAAGGTGAATTTCACGTCCCCTCAATTTGAAATAAATTTGCGCCCCTCAATAAAAATTATATTTCGAACCCCCCTCAGTTCCAGTCGATTTTGTGCCCCTTAGTTAAACATCAATTTTGCAGCCCTAAGTTTCAGATCAATTTGCCCCCCCCCCCCCCATACTTAAGTTTCAGATCTTTTTTTGCGCCAGTCAGTAAAAAAAATATCTTGCATTTCCGAATTCCAGATCAATTTTGCGCCCTCAAAAAGGTCAATCTGATGCCCAATTTTGTGCCCCCTTCTGTTTAAGATCAATTTTGCGCCTCTGAATAAAAAAAAAAAGGATTTTGCGCCCTCCGTTCCAAATCAATTTTGTGGGCTTAATTTCCGAAGCCCACGCCAAAGCTATTGATAATTTGAAATTGACTGGCGCAAATAATCTTTGAGATTGAAGAGCGCCACCTAAACGGATAACCAACCAACCAACCATGCAAGCAACCAACCTAAGTTTCCAATCAATTTTGCGCCCGGTCAGTTTAAGCTTGGTTTCACGTTCCCTCAGTTTTGAGATCAATTTTGCGCCCATCAATAAAAAAAAATCAAGAAATAAACAAAACAATTTACACTGTCCTCAGTTCCAAATCAATTTGGTGCCCCCCTCCAATCAGTTGAACATCTAAGTTTCAAATCTACTTTGCGCCCTCTAAGTTTAAGATCAAATTTGCGCCCCCAAATAAAAAAAAAATATTTTGCACCCCACCCCGTAAGTTCTAAATCAATTTTGTGCCCCTCAGTTTAACAACAATTTTGCAGCCCTTAAGTTTCAGATCAATTTTGCGCCCACTAAGTTTTAGATCTATAATGCGCCCCATAATCTTAAGATCCAATTTGCGCCCCTCAAATAATCTTTTTTTGTTTGCGCCTCTCTCAGTTCGAGATCAATTTTGCATCCCCAATGAAAGATATAAATTTCGCCCCCTAAGTTTAAGATCAATTTGGCGCCCTTCTGTTTAAGATTAATTTTGCGCCTTTCAATAAAAGTAGTATTTTGCGCCCTCAATTCCAAATCAATTTCGCGGATAAAATAAAACTTCAAAATTAGGGCCCCCCTCCCCCCCCCCCCCCCTCAGTTCCAAATCGATTTGGTGCCTCCTTAATTAAACATCAATTTTGCAGCCCCTAGATTTCAGATCAATCAAGGGGCGCAAATTTGATCTGAAAATTATGGGGCGCATAAAAGATCTGAAACTTAGGGGGCGCAATATTTATCTGAAACTTGGTGGCTGCAAAATTAATCTGAAACTAAGGGGCTGCAAAATTGATATTAAACTGAGGGGCCGGGGCACAAAAGTAATTTAGAAATGAGGGGATGGGTGCACACACACAAAAAAGGGGCGCAAGATTGATCTTTTATTGAGAGCGAGAAACCTTGACAGACCGTTAGGCTCTTGTCATAAGACTTTGATTGATAAAATGTAATATTTCAACATTCGAATTCTACTTGTCCTTGGATATTGGTTCATGGCGCACCTTTTGACGGCCTGGGTCGGGGCAAGCTGCCTGTTTCTGGGCTGCCCTAATCCTCCTTGACCTTTAGGGACCAGTGGTTGCCCGGCCCAGGCCGTCAGGCTCTTGTCATGAGACTTTGATTGATGAAATGCAATATTTCAAAATACGAATATTACTTGTCCTTGGATAATGGATCATGGGGCATCTTTTGACGGCCTGGGCCGGGGCAAGCCGAATGTTTCTGGGTTGCCCACATCCTTCTTGACCTTGAGAGACCAGTAGTTGCTCGGCCCGGCCGTCAGGTTCTTGTCATAAGTCTTTGATTGATGAAATGCAATATTCAAAATTCGAATTCTACTAGTCCTTGGATATTGGTTCATGGCGCACCTTTTGACGGTCTGGGCCGGAACAAGCTGAACGTTTCTGGGTTGCCCTTATCCTCTTTGACCTTGAGGGACCAGTGGTTACCCGGCCCAGGCCGTCAGGCTCTTGTCATTAGACTTGGATTGCAGAAATGCAATATTTCAAAATACGAATATTACTTGTCCTTGGATACTGGATCATGGGGCATCTTTTGACGGCCTGGGCCGGGG
>JAVYIG010000525.1:367500-380879 GCA_035222895.1 Strongylocentrotus droebachiensis | reverse complement strand
CCCCCCCCCCCCCCCCCCCCCACCCCCCCCCCCCCCTCCCCCCCCCACCCCCCCCCCCCCCCCCCCCCCCCCACCCGCCCCCCCCCCCCCCCCCCCCCCCCCCCCCCCCTCCGCATCATGAGTATACAGATAGTACACTGGTATACATGTACCTGACCCCGTATGGACAGCAATTTTGATGGCAAGTATCTTTCCATACGGTGTAAAATAGCTAGTAACAATACATCAGTCACAACGGCAGTGAGAACGACTCTATATACAACGATTCCCCCAAAAGACCAATTCTTGGTCATTTGGGGGTAATCTAAGTTTCTGTTCGGTGTTTTGTCAGTCTCGTCGGTGTGACTGAGGGTGTAAGAAACACTATACGAGAGATTATCACACGAAGTCATTTAATTTCAGGGAGGTCTTTTTAAATCAGGAAAATGTTTTTGTATGGACACACTCTAAAACGCGGTAATTGGCGAGGCACTTGTTACATATTAATATATTGAAATAACATTCATATCTCTAATCACTTCCAGCGTATTCATGTTTTTGCACTTACGTGGGATGTGCTATTGAAATGCAAATAATTTAGCCGTAAGTGGGCATGTATTATGTATCAAAATAATCTATCGAACCGTTGGGCATGTACGTCAGATGAAAAGTACATTTTATAATTGCAAATCGTTGAAACTCACTTTCAAACGTGCCTGTTTAGTGTTCAATAAACATTAATTTCCTTTCTTCTTTTGCTCGAGCGTTTATCACTTAGACGTTTTTGCAGGAAATGACTTTGATTTTAAAAGCATATTATTTCTTACTAGCACGAGGACGACGAACTTAAGTTACCCAATCAATGTTCAATTTCAAGTTTTTACACTCGGAATAATAATACGTGCAGCTTCATTGCAGGCAAATTCGAGTGTTCAGAAGCAGGGGGGGGGGTGCTCATTTTCAATATAGGCCTATACCTCAAGAATACATGTATCATCATCACGATGAAATGAACAACTTTGATATTTATAATTACTGTAAACAAAAATAATATTATCTGAACATCTAAGTGTTGGGAGGGGGGATGGTGACGAACGCCGTACCCATGTCCCCTTCGCTACGCCAGTGATCATATATCCCTATATTTTGATCCATCGTGCAAGTGAAGTGTTTGATAATTTTAGCGAATGCAACAGTACCGCAGAAATGGTGTCATATTTCCATGTCCTCATGCTAACAGCGAACAAAATGTGAAACAGCTTTTAGATTATTTGCTTAATGCCGTTGCAGTGAGTCTAGAATACAGTTCTTGGAAACCTACCACGTTATATATATTTACATTGCGTGTGCTACTCGCTTCACGCTTTGATGCCATGCCAACTTCCTTTTCACATAATTAACATAAGAGGAATCTGAATCTTCAAGAGAGGTGTCGTTATAGGATTGTTTAAAGCCCCACTGTCCTACTTGTAGCTACTTGCTCCCTCTATATAGAAAACTTCCCCAATCGGTGCCTGTTGGTCCCCCATGAGACTCTTTTTCATATGTTAGTTGAGAGCTGAGTTAATGAGATAACCACCTGTCAGTGACCTCGCTGTGTAGTCTAATCGCTTCTGGCCCAGTAGTACTGACGGTCTTTAAACACCTTCTTGACTGCAAATACATGAGAAGGCTGGGGGCTCGATCCCCAAATTATCACCGTTCAAAAAACGGTAGTACACTAACCAATAGGCAAGACATACATGGTTCACCTGGGTGTGAAAAATGGATTAGGAGAGATTTGTTGAATGATGTATAGTATTGAAATGATAGAACGAACAGGCGGTGTAGTCCAAGGAGTATTATTTTCTTCTCTACAGTCTTCATTCTTTTTTAGAAGATGACACTAGCAAAATGTGGCCTTGTGAATTCAGTTTTAGCTGGTCAGCTAGAAGCAGGACTACACGATCATTCAATATAGAAAATCATTTGGCTATTATTGCTTTCAATCATGCGTCGATTCAATACTATACCCGTTTAGATCTTGTTCTACAACCAGGTCGGGTCAGGAAGGATTGTCATCCGTTTGCTGAGAACAAGAAGGGCGTTTACTGACACAAGTATACATAGGGCTAACGTCCATCTGCCTCTCAGCAGACAATATTCACCTACATACATGTGACCCTTTAAGCCTAGACCAACGTTCAATAACATGCAAATGCTGTAAGCAATTTGAGAAGAACGTCCCTCGTTGTGGATGCATGTCTGAACGGAAAAAGCCCAGCGCGATTGGCATATCGGTCTAGGCTTGCAAGCGGGACAGGTTTGGGGGAAGACATGGCGGAACAGAATAAGGTTAATAAGGGAAGACGCCATTCCGACGCTTAAAGGTAACGTTATACCCTACTTGAAAGAAGGAGATTGCAGGTGACGCTCTGACAGAGATAAAAAGAGAAACCTAAACGATAGATGGAGAGATAGAGAGATATTGTTGATGGATAGCTGCATAGATAATATATGTTTACAAAAATGGAAGAAGAACAGAAGAAACTCTCTTCACGAGAGACAAGGAGGGAGATGGATAGATAGAGGAACTAGGAGAGACAGAGATAGAAAATGGGAAAGAGGCACAACGTCAGAGATTGAGGACTGGGTAGGGGGTCGGAAGGGGATAGGGAGAAAGTAAATTTGATCTAAAATGCATAGTCGGTATAGAAATATTCACATCAGAGTTCGAAAATATGTAAATGAGATATTAGGAAAATAAAGAGGAGCTACAATGACAAGGAATCAGAGAAAGAGAAAAGAGGGATGAAAGATTAGGAGAAAAGGAGAGAGAGAGAGAGAGAGAGAGAAACAGAGAGAAACAGAGAGAGAGAGAAACAGAGAGAGAGAGAGAAAGAGAGAGAGAGAGAGAGAGAAGGCGGCCTCAGGCTAAATGATAGCAGAAAGTAGAATCAATGACTGATAAATGGATAGATAATGGATTTCGGAGGTAATGATCGAGAAAGATGAATTATTAAGCGACCGAGATAATGAGAACTAGATAATGTAAAGTGAGGTATAGAAACAGAAATAAAAGAGAGATAGAAAGAGAAAGAGAGAGAGAGAGAGAGAGTGAGAGGACGGGGGGGGGGGGAGATAAAACAGACACTTTCATACTGAAAGTAACGAGAATATTCAGGTGAAGACTGTATGGGCAGAGAATGGAGAGGAAAAAAGTCAAGTGAACGAAACATGAAAGGAAATGACAATTGAATGGAGAGTGATTCAAAGAATGAGAATGATACATGGAGAGAGAATGAGACTGATACATGGATAAAGAAAGAGAATGAGAATGATACATGGATAAAGAAAGAAAATGAGATTGCGATGAAAAGGGGAAAAAATTAAAAACGACAAAATGGAAGAGGAGCAGGGGTCGAGGAGGGCGAACTGGCTGGGACACTTATATGAGGTTTGGAAAAAAAGATTTTGACAGAGATACAGATGGGGCTTGATATTGAGTATCGTGTACAGGGAAAGGCACAATCCAATATTCAGTCTGAAGGACACGGATGGCTAATGCGAAAAGAAAGAGTATTATGGCCGAGGAAGTAGGGAAGGATGAGAGAAAGAAAGAAATGAGATATAAACCGAAAGAAGGGTGGACATATCGCAAGAAAGAGAGAGATGGAGAGAGGGAGAATAGAGAAGAGGATGAAAGATGGTGAGAAAGATAGAGAGAAAGAGAGAGAGAAAGAGCGAGAGATAGATATATAGAGAGAGGGGAGAAAGAGAGAGAAAGGAAAAAAAGAGAGAGAAAGGGAATAAGAGAGAAAGAGAGAGAGACATAAAGTGATAGAGAGAAAAAAGAAAGAATTAGGGATAGAGGTAGAGAGAGAGACATAGAGAGATAGACATACAGAGTGAGAGACAGAGAGAGACAGAGAAAGTGACCTATCGAATATGACTGTATAAACATGTACCAATCGAGAGTATAGATATCATAGAAAAAAAGATGTTAGTCACAATAAAACAAATCACAATGAATGTCGTGTTGACAACTTATCGCATATTTCTAACAGTTAATATAGCTAGGTTGATGAAGTGGATTTGGAATCCTTATATTATACAGTTCTAGAACGTCGTTTGACTAGGTAATTACATTTTTATACATTAAAGACGATTTGAAATGCTGTCATATATCACATATTTATTGACGTAATATAAGGTATTAGTCATTACTCGTTATCAGAATAAATGACCTTAATGAATGAATAAATGACCTCATATATTATCATAATTCTAAGTTGAAAATACTAATGACCCAAAGGCACTCTACAAGACACCTAATTACTAACCGCCCGCAGAATAATATCAATTATATTATATTTCACCGTAATTCAAGATGTTCATATTTGTTAATGAAAAAGTTGACCTCATTATCGACGACGAACTTCTAAGAAATTGCGGATTATTCTTTTTAGAAAGTAAACGAGTATATGGCTCATTACAGATAGAAGTAAGAAATGCATTCATCATTTCGAGACGACAAGTCACTCACGCATTCGAAGAATACATTAAATGATGATAAGAACTCGTTATGAGATACACGACTGGCCGAAATTGAATGTTGGATTTTTCAATTTGGAGGCAATATTTCTTCCTAGCTCTGATATACGAGTCTGCGACTTGGACAGGTCATTCCTAAGTAGATTGGCAATTACTTCTTCTAGATATTAGTAATTTACTTCGGCGTCGTTTCAGAGTGGGTACATAAAGTTTGTCTTTGATATGCAGACTCTAGACTTGGTTGTTATCCTTCGCTGCTGATTTGTGTTCTATGTAGCGTTGCCATGGGAATAGTCTATGTTGTATTACCTGCGTATGTCATTTATTTTATATCAGTGGAGAAATATGGTAACTTTGGAATGAAACATTATACGAATGTTGATTTAACATGCTGAATAAAGCACAAATTATGTAGTTAAATGGAGATGTATTGCAATATTGTATCAAAACGAATGCCCCCAAAATAAAATAAAATACGCACAAACATACATTTACTATTAAACCTTTATATTTTGCAAAATATGATAAATTGACCTGTAAAATGCAAAACATTATTCCACTATTTTCCCCATGTCTACGAGCTCTTCAACATTTAGAAAATATGGAACGTATAATTGCTTTTAAGAAAAGTCGTCTCGATCTTCATAATAAGAAATTGCAGGTTTTTGTTAAGAAATTTGTGTGGATGAGGAACCTAGTTCATTTAATTACTATTTATGAGAATTGTTTTAATAAATACTATAATATTTAATAAAACAACCTTAAATTTGCCAATAGTAACAATTGGCGCAGTCGCTTGCTTGCTTCATGTGGCAATCGGCACAAACTAATAGGAAAAAAATGAGCAGAAGGCTTGCTTTGAGCACCACAAATGCTTTTTAAAATACAAATTTTCGAGACTTGATTAGGTACATGCCAACCCTGCTTTTACCTTTATAGATATGCTTGGCACTTTAAATTTTGAAACGTTTGGTCTAACTATTCCACATGCTCCGTGAAGAATACGATAGTTGCACAAGAAGCCCATTTGTTTGGTACATAAAGGCCCGTATTCACAAAGGAGGTTTGTCGACAAACCTTGGTTTTCGTACGTCATATGACGCGTTTTGACGCGTTTTTTACGACCTGGTTTGTAAAAACGCATCGTTACGCGTCATATGACGCATGAAAACCTTGGTTTGTCGACAAACCTCCTTTGTGAATACGGGCCAAAGAGATGAGGTACTGAATCTATTAGGAATACAATCACGGCTAAGACGCATCGGCAAATAAATAAAATAAGAGCAAGATTTAAGGTGCAGCTTTATTGCGACGAGGCTCGCGTTAAAACACTCAATAATGTATGCCAACATGATAACATGGCGACAGTGTATGTGTGAGTGTCTTAGATAAGGATAATGTCATTCGAATTGTTAATATTACAACAACAGTGTTAGAGAGAAATACTGCCACACATACAGTTGAATGCACTATCAATTAGTCTTATGACCTGTTATTATTATTTTTTAATTTCTAGTACAGAGCATCATCAATCGGATTATCCAGGAGGCTTGCTTTAGTGAGTAAGAAAATAATACATAAATATGTTTAACTAGAAATGACTCCTTTCTTTCACAATTTAAACAGCATTTTCGAGTAAAATACTGAAGATTGTGGCGGCATTATTGTCACTTTGTCATTTCCGTTGACAATTTCAAAAACTCATGATAATGGAAACCGCGACCTAAAATACCTTGAAAGGATAAATCATTAGGAATTTCTATAGCAGAATTTTTTTTCTCCCTCGAATGGTCTGAACAAGCGACAATAAAATGTTATTCACAGGGTATCCATCAAAGTTGAGATCATCCTCAAGTCTTCTTACAATAATATTATATTCAATCTCATCCAATTACCAAGATCCATACCGTAATTTTAACATCAGGGCCTCCTAAACACATGTAGAAATAGTATTCACAGATTTTACACCGCTATAAACTGGAGAAATTAGTGCGTAAAGAGAAAGGTGGTAATATTTTATTTTCGCCTTAATTGAAAATTTATATTATTTTTTAGGAAGTTGCAAGCTAACAGTAATTGTGTTCGTAATTTGCATGGGGGAAATTAGGAAGAGTGGGAACAACAAGTTGTATTTAGTTAACATAAAGGGGTCTATTGAAAACAATCCTCACAATGAGGGACTTTCTTTCTAGGACACGTAATGAAACACGAAAGCTTTAACAATTTTAAGAGGATTTCAATAAAAGTGACAGTAAGAAAAAGCACACCCACATACAGAAAAAGAGCTGGAGCCCTTATTTGAAACAACAACATTCGGACTCACTCCGATAACCATCCAAAATAGTCCGTTGATCTCTTTTTTTAGACTTCAACGCGTTCAGATTAACCACACCCAGACATTCTAAAGTTTTGAGCAAATATTATCATGTTTGATTCCGCCACCCTTGGATGCTGAACCCCTATGCCCTGGCACCCCAATGTCACCACACCACTGTCCACCAGCACCCTGACATTCCGAAGCCTCTTTGTTCTGGTTCCCTCATGTTCCCACAACACTGTCCACCGACACCCTTAGAATCTGAAGCCCTTCTGTTCTGGCACTCCAGTGTTCCAACACTACTGTTCACCGACACTCTTAGATTCTGAAGCCCCTTTGTTCTAGCACCCAAATGTTGCCACACCACTGTTCCCCGGTGCCCTTAGATAATGACGCCCCTATGCTCTTGCACCCCAATGCTCCCACACCACTGTCAACCGACACCCTTAGATTCTGAAACCCCTTTGTTCCGGTAGCCCATTGGTACCACACCACTGTTCCCCAACACCCTTAGATTCTGAACCCCCTATGCTCTGCACCCCGATGTTCCCACATCACTCTTTCCCGACACCCTTAGATTATGCCGCCCTTCTGTTCTGGCACCAAAGTTTTCAAACAC
Organism: Strongylocentrotus droebachiensis; assembly: GCA_035222895.1. NCBI lineage: Eukaryota > Metazoa > Echinodermata > Echinoidea > Camarodonta > Strongylocentrotidae > Strongylocentrotus > Strongylocentrotus droebachiensis. The sequence continues at coordinate 373,431 of JAVYIG010000525.1, read as the reverse complement.
CACTGTTCACCGGCACCCTGAAATTCCGAAGCCTCTTTGTTCTGGTTCCCCCAAAGTTCCCAACACACTGTCCACCGACACCATTAGATTCTGAAGCCCTTCTGTTCTGGCACCCCAGTGTTCCAACATCACTGTTCACCGACACTCTTAGATTCTGAAGCCCCTTTGTTCTAGCACCCAAATGTTGCCACACCACTGTTCCCCGGTGCCCTTAGATAATGACGCCCCTATGCTCTTGCACCCCAATGCTCCCACACCACTGTCCACCGACACCTCTAGATTCTGAAACCCCTTTGTTCTGGTAGCCCATTGGTACCACACCACTGTTCCCCGACACCCTTAGATTCTGAACCCCCTATGCTCTGCACCCCGATGTTCCCACACCACTCTTTCCCGACACCCTTAGATTATGCCGCCCTTATGCTCTGGCACCCCAATGTGCCCACACCACTGTTCACCGTCACCCTTAAATTATAAAGCTCCTTTGTTCTGGTACCCAAATGCTTCCACACCACTGTTCCCCGACACACTTAGATTCTGAACCCCCTATGCTCTGCACACCGATGTTCCCACACCACTCTTTCCCGACACCCTTAGATTATGCCACCCTTATGCTCTGGCACCCCAATGTGCCCACACCACTGTTCACCGTCACCCTTAAATTATAAAGCCCCTTTGTTCTGGTACCCAAATGCTTCCACACCACTGTTCCCCGGCACCCTTAGATTCTGAAGCCCCTATGCTCTGCACCTCGATGTTCCCACACCACTCTTTCCCGACACCCTTAGATTCTGCCGCCCCTATGCTCTGGCACCCCAATGTGCCCTACTGTTTCCCTACAACCCAATGTTTGACACCCTTATGTTAACCACTATGTTCAGAGATCCATATGTTTCAACACCCTCTGTAGAAGCCTAAATCAATTCAATGTACTAGTATGAACATGATAGCACCTAGCAACCTAGGGAAATGTTAATAGCCTGGTGCGTCAGCCATTGAAACGTGTGAACATAACAGTGACGCATTACGTAATCCGAAAAAGATATCTATGTTACATACGATGGGGTATTGAAATTGCTCTCGAGTTGACATTTCGAAAATAGTGTCATTGTGCCCATGGTATACAAGTATTGTATGTCTATTAACTGATTTTTTTAATTTTTTTTATGCAAACCTGTAGAAACAATTGCATGATTAAAATTGCTTGCAAAATGAACCCATAATCTTGTAGAAGTTTCATTTTTGATTGGATCTTAATTTGAGGATGTACCTTGTACTGTATACCAGCAGATCATCTCATGATCCGTGCTCTCTCCAGTGATCGTCTTTCTGCATGATATATCAGGGCACATCGGGCATCGCACCTCCTCGGTGCATTAAACTCTCAAGAGCGGGAGGGGAGAGGGGAAGAGGAACATGGCGGCCAGAGAAGAAGGGGGGAACAGAGATTGGCACGGATGAAACTTAATCACGATCTAGGCGAGCATGAGTGAGCAGGCTACAAATTTAACGTCTTACCACTGGGGCAAGAAAACAGAGCAGCGCGGCCGAGGGTTAATCAGAGTCTGATAGGACGACCGATTGGGAGGGAAGATGAGTATATGAGAGATAAGGAGAGAAGATTAGGTTTAGCCTGCTGGTGTAGATAGTACTGGTGAGATACAGTTTAATATGTACATGCATCTACATGTAGACGTGATGGAGGGCGGGGAGAAATAAGGGGGAAGAGAAAAATATATACCTAGGGGATGTAGAGAGAGATATAGAAACAAAATCAGCATGATAGAGAGAAAGAGAGAGAGAGAGAGAGATAGACAGTATGTGTAACGCGTGTGTGTAAGAAAGATAAAGGGGAAGAGAGAAATATATACATTATAGGGAAATGGAGTATAGACTGAGAGTGAGATGGCGAGAAGGGGAGATAGAGGGAAAGAGAGAATTGGAGTGAGAGATTGAGAGAAGGCAAATGGAAAGATAATATACACTGAAACATATAATTTTGAGAAGAGCAGACGATATGAATACACGAATATTAACAGAACAATGGCCAATGCAGAGGGAACAAAGATAAGATGCCTTTTTGTTCCGCGTTTCAGAATTACGCTATATTATCGAAAGATTCCGATGCAGTACTAGATATAATATTCTCCCGGGGTCACAGTCCTGTCCTCACCCTATACGTAAGTATGCAGTGTACTGATATCATTTCAATACGTGGGCAGAATTATTTGGTACTTTTTCTTTAAGAGATGTGAGTGAATCATGAAGTTGTATTATACAGATTCTCTCAAGCATGTGTAAGCATGTCAAGTTAAAACAGAAAAACAAAAGGAGCTATGTAATTATCATCGACCCGAAACCAAGCTCTAAGATAACGCAAATTTGTTCAGCACGGTTTCTTGAAAATGTGAATGTCTCTTAAATAAATTAGGGTTATATCAAATTTGGTTTGCTTGAGGATTGACGGTAGATCGACAAAGAGCATCACTTTGAATAATTAAATCGATGATGGCAATATCCAATTTCTTTCATCATGATCGAGCAAAGACAAAATGTCGTATTATGACTTTTAAAATAGTGTATTCGAGCTGTCGGGCAAGGGATAGAAACAATCGAACAGAGAATGTGAAATTGAGAGAGATGTGAGGGAAGAAGGAAAACATGGAACATGCGTTGAAAGTCTGAAACATAAGATATATTTGGATTGTGTGTTACATAATAATCAAGGATCATTTTCCGATTCATATTTATCGAGGAATGTTGTTCATTTCATGCACACAGAAATAACATTTCAAACCGGGAGATTGAACGTTCGAGTATCTTCATCAGCCGCACATTTGAACCTTACGAGATGCAAAACGTATGCGTTGCACCGTCCTATAAATGTGCAAATGTGATCATTTGGTAAATATCAACTAGCTAGAGGGGATACAAGCACCGCATTGGGTGAGAGAATATGCACACTATCAAACAAGTAAAGGATTAACGTTGCACTAGTTTGGGTGTTGGTATTTCACAACTTAGGCAAATGTCAGTTAAAGGAAGAACATTAATTTTAAAACATAAAGCACTACCTCATATCGATTATAAGACAAACAATAGGAAATTAGAAATAGAAAACAGAATCACATCAGAATTCAGTTTTAGCTTCGTATGGGATTATTGTAAAACATTTTATTTGTGCAGGCCATAAGTATGTATAGTCATGGCTATCGGAATCTGAGTACTGTACATGCGGTGAATATATCCAGCACAGTCGCTGTACGCTGTGCAAATGCAGTGATGAGATGGGCACATATTGATTCTACGTTTAAAAGACCTAAGGAATCCTATATTTTACTTAACAGCAGTTGAAGTGGAGTGCATGAGACAGACAGACGGAAATATGATAATACAAGCTTTTTGTTTGTTGACTGGCTGGTTCTAACGCAAAGTATAATCTATATGCATGTGTTTATATCCATAAATGCAATTTCTGTGATTTGTTCGTATTATTCGTATTGCAGAAAGACTATAATAGTTCATCATATTTATATAAGTTTTGAAAAATGTCAATGGAAAAACTCTACTATGTGAGAAAACACACAACATTGTGACTTGTGAGCACAGTTAATATTCTACCACCCCCTTCATATGGTTTGCAAAATTCATATGGCTCATTTCATTTATATTCTAGTTACATCGTGGTGCACACTGTGACCACATGATGAACACAGTGTTCGCACCGCTGTTCGAACACAGCGTTTATATTAAACAATAACGATGTTCAAAGTGTTCCTATGTGAACATTCTACGTCCACGGTACTTCCACACTATGAAACGAGCGGAGAATTCCGCAATACTGATCATGTGAACACACTATGGGTACAAATCACCACAGTCTGTGCACAGTATTGTTTCACACTGTTGGGAGTGTGAACCCACATTCAACACTGATTTTACACTATGCGACACACTATAGGGAATCAAATCGTGTGCAGGCCACAGTGTAGGCACATATGGATTTCAAATTTAGTGCATATATTTCCTTTTGCAATATGCGCGTCATGCATGACACACTGTGGTAAAAACCTATTTGTCCAGCGCAGTGTGGCTACGCAAGAGATTCTGATCAGTTTTCATGTAAACACATCTTTGTTTTTCACATCGTTTTCACACCCTCTGACACTAGTATCTATTTTGAGTGGGTACGTCAGTGCTTGGCAGAAATAAATTAAGATTAAGAATCTGTAGAAGGAGGGGGTTGGTGTAGTTTATTGCAACACCACTGTGCAAGTAAATGACACTGCTTAACAAAAAGTAAAAAAGCAATATGTGTTTGAGAACCCATCTTACAAAGAGTGGTGACTGATCCAAATCAATTTAACTTGTTAAAATTTAACAACTCTGTTCATACGTAACACTAACAGGCAATTGTAAGTTTCTGTTTGACTTACAACTGAAGTTGGGGTAATATTACGTACAAACACTTCGCATCGACTTCACTTGAACTGCGTGAATCAATTATAGATGACATACTAAATATAGGAAAATAATCACTAACAATGAGTGTTTTATTTTATTTAGTTCGAAGACTATTGAAATATATATTGCATTCTCAATATCCATGGTTTTCTGTTTAAAAAGAAAAATATCTTGCATTCTAATATCCAAATCAACTTATATCGGCAACATAAAACAAGCAGCATACGCGCACGTCTGAGTAGTGTTTTAGTTCATGCTGTTTGACTCATGATGACCTTTGTGCGTGGTACGAAGCGAAAATAGGAGTAAGAATAGAAACGTCAAGATGAGTCCATGATAAGCAGAGGAATCTCTCTCTCATTCCGTCTCTCTCTCTCTCTCTCTCATTCTCTCTCTCTCTTTCTCTTGTGGGGACGGGGCTGGGGTACAACTGGCTTTCTAAAATTTAAATTATGACAGAAAAAGTATGTTAGAGTGTTAGGTAGATGGATAGTACCCTTCCAGTATTAAAGCAATACATCATATTCACTGTATGGTTAGCGATGAGAAAACATTATTCGACAATATTCAGGTCGAAATGTTCTTACAATGCAGACATTGAATTTACACGAAACGGAGGAGGGGCTATTTTACAATTTTTGTAAGAAAAAAAGATTTGTTTTTGTTCAAAATTCTCCATGGACAGAAAAAGAAACCAAGGGAGCTTGCTATTAACAGTAAGACGTTATTCAACCCGCTACAGTAGGTTTAAGCTTAAGTCACAATCAGAAATATTGATTTGATTACAGATGGTTCGTTTACTGTTGATTTAAATCGATACGTGTGATCTAAAGACGGAAAAAATATTATGGTTGTGTCCATTCGTGCTATGATTAACGTGTGCAAATCGGGTGCAAATATATTAGCGGACGAATAAACGTACGCATCAAATCTTTTTAGAGATGGTGTTTTTCCGCATCTCTCTCAGTTTCACGCTTTCCTCTTTGTCTATCACGTTATCCGTCTATCCATCCGCTCCTCTCTCTATCATGTTTTTGTCACATCCTGTGGCAATCTTTTTTCTTTTTTTTTTCCTTTCTCTCTTCTTTCCACTGCCATGTATGCATACATATACCGATAATAATCCTTTCCATATCAATAAAATATATCTTCTTTTTACTGATCACACTTATATTCCCCATAATTCACGTGCTAACCTCTCTGTCTGTCTTGTCTTATTCTTCGGTATGTTTTTTGATCATGCTAGTTGATGACAAATATGTTCTTTTCTCTTTATTTCTCTACTTATGCCATCGAATTTCATCAACACAAATTATGTTCATTAAATCAGTATCATTCTGTCGCTTATCAATGTCTTGAAAGTTTTCCAACTATTCATTCACCTACCAATGTCATCATGTAACTGTTACCTGTTCATGATCATCTTTCATCAGTGAAAATGATTTGTATTATCTCAATCAGAAACAT